>CM052814.1:55620893-55634729 GCA_028533885.1 Nasua narica | reverse complement strand
TGCTGCTGTCCCAAAGATCAGGGCAACTAAAAACCTCGTTATCAATGTCCCAATTATAAGTCCATCCTTTGCCTCAGTTTCTCTCCTGTGAGATTGGATAGGGAAACAAGAGTAAGATCTGCTAACAGGTCTATTGAAAGCCTCTGGGACAGCTACCAAAGTGAAGTATCATATAAAATACATAATATTTTACATAATATTAATATTATGCAATACTATGTACATTAATGTTACATAATATTAATTACATTTATTTTATATAATATTAACTATATATTAGATAGATGTGCGTATTTCCTTTTTAGTGCCAGAAGGGACTTTAGAGATTGTTTACTTGTCCTCTTCCCTCTGACTCACACTCTCTGACACACACACCCACACACACACCAACTCTGATGCAGACACAAAGGATATTAATAAAAGCTACTATGCGTTGAGAACTTGTTATGTAGCAGGCCCTGCTTCTAAATATTTCACAAATATTTGCTTATTTGATCCCCAAAACCCCGTAAGTCCACACTATTACTCTCCCCTTTTATCTTACTAACAAGGGACTGAGGTACAGAGAGGCCAAATAACTTGATCAAGGTTGCCAAGCCGGGATTTGTGCACCCAGGACCCAGGGAGCAAGTTGGTTTGCCAACCAACCCACCAGAGACTGGGTGTTGGCAGCCCCACAGGAAGTTGCAATGGACCAAGTGGAGCTCAGCCTCGGCCACTGAATTCCCAGGCTGTCCTCTGCCCTGGGAGCTCCAGCACCTACCATAATGACATATAGTAGGGGTTCGTTAAATATCCAGTGCCTGATGAAGTGTGCTGGCCTCGGCCTTGGCCAGGACCAGGAGGAAGGGGGAACTTTAGCATAAATACGGTATCCGTAAAATAATTCAGCCAGTCCAAGCAGGGCCCTGAGACAGGCTGGGTTGGGGGGTCTCTAGGCCCCAGTCCTAGCCTGAGACCTGATTCCTTGGGTTTGCAGAGCTGATCTCCATCATACGGTGGAGACTGGCTTGAAGCTTCCATCGTTGGCTTCTCACTGGGGAACTGCTCAGCAAGGGTCTTGGCCGAGGCGGGGGGAGGCTATAGTTCTTGTAGTCTCTGTTTGGCCTGGGCACCCATGAGGGCTGCAGTCTGACATGTATGTCCCCCTAGCTCTTCCGGGGCGAAAGCCTGACTGGCTGTCTGAGGAAGGGACATTCTCTGGTCCCAGGGACGGTCTATTCCAACAGGGAAAGTTCAACAACAATAGAATACGTGTTTCGAGCTTACCTGAAAAATTCAGGTTCCGTTTTTTCCCAGTATTCTGAGTTACTTAACTTCTCTGGGCCTTTTTTTTCTGAGCAGTTTAGCAAAAAGAACTATACTTCTTTTGGGAGGTAGTTCTTTGGATTCAATGAGACAACAGGGGCTCTAAATAGTAGTCATTATTATGAAAAGAATCACCTTATTTCTGAAGCAGGCAATGTGGCCTTTTTCCCAATGAGCTTTTTGGTATGATTTCAGATATTTGGTGGGATTTTGTGAATGGGTTTGTTGTAAATAACTTTCATGTTCCAACATTTTATTATTATTATTATTATCATCACATTTGGTAGAAGCCCAGGGACTGCTGCAAACATCCAAGAGGGGCATGTCCCAACGTACCAAATTCATTACTTCATGGTCAACTTTCAACAGAGCAAAGAGTAATTTTATTTAAGTTAAAACAAAATGTATCCAGGAATGGCAGAGGAATGGCACTTTGGGCCAAGCAAGCTGTGGCCCAAAGATGAACCACAGGCAAAGGGGCCAAAGAAACAAAGGAAAGGCCGGCTTTTTGGTGTTAGGCAGGGTCTAGGGAGGGTTGTTCCCGACGGGAGTTTATCTAAGAAGGAGAGTCTGAGGTTGGGATGGTCTCACGTTGGCTGCAAGCTGAGGCTGGTGCATTGTTGCTGGGGCAGAAAGGGGATCTTCCTTCCTTCTCTTAAACGGAGAAGGTAAAGTCCTAGAGTCCTAGCTCTGTCTTCCTTCTTCCGGCGTGTGGCCCTTTCGGGGGAGCTCCCCCTTCAGGGCTTGCCGACTGTCTCCAGGGAGGCTTCCTCACGTGTGCACAGTGCAGACCCTGCTTTCAGAGGAGCGCTTGACAGAACTCACGTTCCATGGAAAGCTTCTGGAGAAAGACTGCTGAGAAAAGGACTAGGTTCCGCCTCAGGGGAAATATCTGGCATCTTCTCATATTAAACCGTCAGGTCCCATCCAAGAAGATGATCTCATTGCTCACAGACTTTAGGTCAGGAGGCCGGGCCGAAGGGAAAACGGCCATTTTGAAAACGCCATTTTGAAGGCTCCGTAGGGAGCCAGGCGGGCAGCTCAGAGCCCCGTCTGGCAGGTCAGCGCTGGAGGGAATATACGATGAGGTGCACGTCCGGCGCTGAGACATCCCGAGACGAATTTGGAAAGTGTGCTGTGAACGGTCAATATATTTTAAATTCAAGAGCCTCCCTGTCATGGTTATGGTCACAGTTCCTGTTTAGGCCTCGGGGTTGCTTTAGGGAGAAGCAATTTCATACCCAAGCCACACTGACTTGTAGGTGAAATATTGGAAACCGTGGTTGAAATTGCGTCGAGGTCATCAGCCAGCCGGCGAGGTTCGAACGCCTGTCACTCTCCGTGAGCTGAAGTCTCTCTAATGTTCTTGTTTGCAAATCCATTTGGCTCAGAAAGGACACGCACAGTTTTAGTCGAAGATCACCTCCTGGATTTCATCTGAGGTCTTCCTTTATGAAAATGGCTTCCCAGTCATTCCTTGAGAAACAAAGCCAATTCAAAGATGATGTCGGGAGGCACCAAGTGGATTTTTAATAAGTTCTGGAAGAAACAGCTGTTATTTTTAGGACGAGAATTCCTGTTCCTGTTTCTCTCATAATATTTGTTTCAGACCTGGGTTCAGATGCTGGCTCCCTAGACCGCAATCTCTCCGAAGCATCATTGAATCTGAAATTTTAGACTCGGCCTTCTCTCCTGAATATGGGGGGCTCTTTATGTCTGCCTCAGAGGGTGGCGAGGACGGAGGGGCAGAGAGTGCTATTAGTGGCTCTGCAGCTGTGTCCTTCTGTCTCCTGGAGAGAGCGTGAGGTGACATTCTTCTAGGGCAGCAGTTCCGAATACAATGAAAACATCAGCACTCTTTTCCCAAGGAAGATGACCAGAGTGTGTTAGGCCGCATGTAGGACCTTCTGGGCCTGAATAGGCGAGAGGACTTGTGGGGAGGAATCTGAGCCCAACCTTAAGTGTCCTCAGGGACACTTAAGCCTCTCTGGAGTTGCTCTAGCAACTCACGTCTAAAATTAAAGAATATTTTGGGGTCCGAAGCTGACCCTTCCTGGAAGTATGGAGCTGCCCAGCAGCTCCTGGGACTGCTCACTCAGAACTCAATCCTGCTTTGCCTGGAGCCAGCTCCTGGAGGGTCCAGGGAAGTGCCAGCCTTCTGTCGTGTCTGGTCCACAGGGCCCAGGGGAAGCCTGGCACTGTCTAGGAGGTTGAGTGGACACAAGGGTGGGCCTGACCCCAGAGTGATGAATTGGGGCCCGGGCAGAGTGGCCGGGATTGCTTCCCGTCCGACCCACATCGCCTTCACACCCTTTCCTAGCTTTCTTCATCCATTTATTCACCAGATACTTGTCACCCAGTAATACGTTTTATCAGATGCTAATCTAGGATCTGGGGAATTAAGATGAATGAGGCATTGTCCCTGTCCTCCAGGGGCTCTCAGCTTGTTAGGACGACACAGACAGGTGCATCGTCGTAAACACAGTGCAT
The DNA here is from genome assembly GCA_028533885.1 of Nasua narica. Classification (NCBI taxonomy): domain Eukaryota; kingdom Metazoa; phylum Chordata; class Mammalia; order Carnivora; family Procyonidae; genus Nasua; species Nasua narica. Next base: position 55,630,931 of record CM052814.1, on the reverse strand, counting down.
CACACAAATGTTGCAAATGCCACGTGCAGAGAGATGGGGTGTAGAGAGGATAACTGGTTCAAGTCTAAACTTCTGAGACGGGCAAACACAGACCCCGAGACTTTATTGTTAGCACATCTGCAGTATTTTGTGCTCACTCTCCTTTCTGTTTTTGTCCATTATATCCTCCTCCTCTCAGATCGTGATCCTGGAATTTGGGAGGAGGGTAGACTGAAAATGGACCTTTCCGCAAAGTTCTTCTTGAGCATGAACATTTGCTTTCCTCGTAGAGGCTGGTTATAGTGCTTGCTACCATTTATTGACTGCTTATTACCCACTGGGCTCTTGCTAAGTCCTTTAGGCATATTATGTCATTTAATTTCTTTGAATCTTTGAAACACCGCAGCAAAGACACATTTTATGAATAGGGGAAGACTCAAAGTAATCAAGAGATTTTTTTTTTTTTCCCACATGGATACTAAATGGCAGAATTTGGATGTGATCTCAGGTTTGTAAGACCCCAAATCTTAGGTCTTGCGATAGTTTTATGTGTCAACTCAACTGAAGTAAGGGTTGCTTAGATAGCTGGTCACACATTATTTCGGAGTGTGTCTGTAATATTTCTGGAAAATATTAGCATCTGACTCAGTAGACTGAGTCAAGAGATCCACCCTAATCAATGTGGGTGGGCACCATGGAACAAAATAGAATAATAGAACAAGAAGACAAAGGAGGAGCAAATTCTCTCTTTCCTCTTGAGCTGGGACATCTATCTTTTCTTGCTCTTGGACATTGGAGCGCATGGTTCTCTTTCAATTGTAGTTTTTTTCCCCCTTCTTTGCACTCTTCTTGGAGAAGCAGTTCTACCAACAAGCAGAGAATGTGTGCCTGGGCACAGCTGATGGGATCAGGGATGGACACCTGGGGCAGAGGCCCTTAACTGGCAACTGGGGATTGGGAGATGGTGGGAACTGAGCTGGAAGGTTCTGCTGACTTTAGTGATCAGACTGCCATTTCGGAGGAACTCTTGACAGGCCAGAAATGGATGGGTGAACAGAGAAATCAATCTGCAGAAAGAAAAGGGTTGAAGAAGATGGTGGGCGGCAGAGTAGGAGGACCCCAAGGTTTGCTTGTCCCACGAATACAACTTGGTAACTAACAAATCATCCTAAATACCCAGAAATTGACCTGAAGGCTGACAAAACAAACTCCAGTGAAAGGGAGAGAACAGGAAACATTGAAAAAGTTAGGAGGTGTGGAGACATGGGAGAAGGAGAGCCCGGCTGCTGCAGGGGGGAGGGAGCCATGGCTGTAGAGAAGGGCGAGAGAGAGAGAGAGAGAGAGAGAGAGAGAGAAAGAGAGAGAGAGAGAGACAGGAGCACACGGGAGAATGCACAAGAACATTTCTCCACAGCCACTGGCTTGGAAAATAAGAGAGGCTGAATTTCTTGAGTTCTTGCAATGAGAGAATGGGACTTAAAGCCTGGAATTTTTTTTTTATGAAATATTTTTATTTATTTATTTGAGAGGGAGAGACAGAGGCTACAAGAGAGAGAGCAAGCACAAGCCGCGGGGGAAGGACAGAGGGAGAGGCAGAAGCAGGTTCCCCGTGGAGCAGGGGGCGGATCGCATGGGCACAATGATTTGAGGAGTGCCTGGGGCACACAGTGGGGAGATGCCTTGCTCGTGTTGGAATGTGTCTCTGAGAGACAGCATTCATGAAGACATCTCCTTGGGAACACAGGAAATGGCCAGAACCAATTCTGTAGTCTCCTGTCCCTCAGCGTAAACACAGAGCCACCTCGGGAAGCAGGCCAGCACCCACACTGGCTGCCTACCTTCCTTACACCAAGCCCACCCCCCTGCATCCTGGTGGAACTGCCCTTCTCCGTCACACTTGCCCCAGTCCCGGTGTGGCAGGGCCCCCCTCCAGAAGACCAGCACCAACCCCCGCCCACGCCACGTCTCCCAGACAGAGATTTGCAGGGCCTCAGTTCCGGTGGACATGGTGACCGTATAGCATCCATTCATGATAAAAACCCTGAACAAAGAAGGCTTAGAGGGAACATGTCTCAATATAATAGAGGCCATACACAAAAGACCCACAGTCAATATCATCCTCAATGGGGAAAAACTGAGAGCTTCTCCTCTACAGTCAGGAACAAGAAAGACAGGGACCTCCACCCTCCCCAATTTTATTCCACATACTACTGGAAGTCCTAGCCGCAGCAGTCAGACATATTTGCAGATGACATGATGTAGAAAACCTGAAAGATTCCACCAAAAAACTGCTGGGACTGACAAGCCAATTCAGCGAAGTCACAGGATACAAAATTGGTGTGCAGAAATCGGTTGCATTTCTATACACCAATAGTGAAGCAGCAGAAAGAGAAATTAAGGAATCAATCCCACTTACAACTGCACCAAAACCAATAAGATATCTAGGAATAAACCTAACCAAAGAGGTGAAAGATCTGCGCTCCATAAACTACAAAACACTGATGAAAGAAATTGAAGGTGACACAAAGAAATGGAAAGACAGTCTGTGCTCCTGGATTGGAAGAATAAATACCATTAAAATGTCTATACTACCCAGAGCAATCCACACGTGTAATACGATCCCTATCAAAATACCAACAGCATTTTTCACAGAACTGGAACAAACAATCCTAACATTTATGTGGAAGCACAAAAGACCCCAAATGGTCAAAGCAATCCTGAGAAAGCAAAGCAAAGCTGGAAGAATCACAATTCTGAACTTCAATTATATGACGAAGCTCCAATAATCAAAACAGTATGGTACTGGCACAAAAATAGACACATAGATCAATGGAACAGAATAGAAAACCCAGACAGTGAATCTTGGAACACTGAAAAAATTAAATTAATTGGAAAAAAAAATCGTATGATGAGGCGCATGACTGGCCTCTCCTTCGGGTCACCCTTCAGCTGAATTTGTCAGCATGACAGCTTGGATCATTAGACAATTTTAAATTATCTTTATTCATAAAAAAAAAATCTTTATTCGTGGTCATATGCTGTTTTATTTATACCTCTAAGGGGCCACTAAATAAAGACAGGAAGCTTGAAGAGCACTGCTGTTAAAATATAACCTAATGGGGAGCATTAAAAAATAGTATTATAGGGACACCTGGGTGACTCAGTTGGTTGAGCAGCTGCCTTCGGCTCATGTCATGATCTCAGTGTCCTGGGATTGAGTCCCGCATTGGGCTCCTTGCTTGGCAGGGAGCCTGCGCCTCTCTCTGCCTCTGCCTGCCTCTCTGCCTGCTTGTGTTCTTACTCTGTTAGATAAATAAATAAAATCTTTAAAAAAATAATAATATTATAGATCTCCCTCAAAATTATCTTCATTGGGGGCGCCTGGGTGGCTCAGTGGGTTAAAGCCTCTGCCTTCGGCTCAGGTTATGATCTCAGGGTGCTGGGATCGAGCCCCGCATCAGGCTCTCTGCTCAGCGGGGAGCCTGCTTCCCCCCTCCTCTTCCTGCTTCTGCCTACTTGTGATCTCTCTCTGTCAAATAAATAAATAAAATCTTAAAAAAATTATCTTCATTGGATCAGTAAGTTTCATTCATCTAATCAAAATTTTATCTAGTACCTTATTTCATAGTCCTATTGTTCTTAAACCAATTTTAGAAGAGGAATAATCGATGGAGAATTGAATCTACATGGTCTTTTTCAGACTCAGAGAAATATCTGCAAATAAAGCATAACAGCCATTCTCTTATTTCCTCTGTTTGAAAAAAACCTCAAACATTCTAAAACCAAGCTTACTGATTTTAAAAAACTTTTTTAAACATTCAAAGTATAAAAATTTCTAACATCATAATATCAGCATTTTTAATTTTAACACCTTAACATGTATAATAGTTAAATACAACCTACATTTTCATGTATGATTCTTTACAGCCAAATACAACAAATTTTTGAATTTTTTTCTTAGCAGGTCATACATTTTCTCACAACACTAATTTAAAATAAGGAAGTGTATACCTGTGTGAAATAAAATGATACATATGAGAAGAAATTTGTTTTCATACTTAATATTACCAAATATCATAATTAAATTAGGTTAATAATTGCCTACAAACACTTAAGTAGAATCATCTACTTTTAAATAAACTTTTTTAATTTATAAGAAAATTGAAAAGATCATACGTTACCGTGAAGGAGAAGAAGAATCTTTCATATAAGCCCAGAGAGATTGGCAAACACTGGTCCAGTCAAGTTCTCATTGGCAAATATGTATATACATCGTATATACATATGCACACAAAACACTTAGTAAAGCACTTTAACACATACATCGTTTTGACTAAAATCTAAAATATCATCGAAGTCCATGATTCTTATCCAGAACGTATCTCAATACGTTCAATGCTGACCTATCTTTTGACCTATTCTGATGATAAACACTCCCCACCAAAAATGAATCTCGTTAAAGGAGAGCTTTTATGAAGAGTCATTTGTTGGATTTGCTTCTTTAAACAGCAGTATTGTTTTAGCGATGTTTATTTTGGTATATCTTCAAACACAGAGAAAAGTTGCAAGAATATACAGAATTTCCATATATGCTAAAAGAAAGAAAGAAAGAAAGAAAGAAAGAAAGAAAGAAAGAAAGAAAGAAAGAAAATCCAGAAAGGAACCCACAATTATATGATCAATTAATCTTTGACAAAGCAGGAAGGCATATCTAATGGGAAAAAGACAGTCTCTTCAACAAATGGTGTCCGGAAAACTGGACAGCAACAGGCAAAAGAATAAAAACAGACCACTTTCTTATGCCATACACAAAAATAAATTCAAAATGGATTAAAGACCTAAATATAAGACCTGGAACCATGAAAATTCAGAAGAGAACACATGCAGTAACTTCTTTGACATCGGCCATAGCAACATCTTTCTAGATGTGTCTCCTGAGGCAAGGGAAACCTAAGCAAAAATAAACTATTAGAACTACATCAAAATAAAAAAACTTCTGCACAGCAAAGGAAACAATCAACAAAACTAAAAGGCAACCTACAAAATAAGAGAAGATATTTGCAAATGACACATTGGATAACAGGTTAGAATCCAGAATATATGAAGAACTTACAAAACTCTATACCCCAAAAATGAATAATCCAATTAAGAAATGGGCAGAAGACATGAATAGACATGTCTTTTTTTTTTTTTTTTCCAAAGAAGACATCCAGATGGCCAACAGACACATGAGAAGATGCTCAACATCACTTATCAGGGAAATGCAAATCAAAAGTACAATGTGATATCACCTCATACCTGTCAGAATGGCTAAAATCAATGACACCAGAAACAACAGGTGTTGGTGAGAATGTGGGGAATGGGGAATCCTCTTGCACTGTTGGTGGGAATGCAAACCGGGGCAGCCACTCTGGAAAACAGTGTGGAGGTTCCTCAAAAAGTTAAAAATGGAACTACCCTAAAGTCCAGCAATCAAACTACTAGGTATTTACCCAGATAATATAAAACTATTAATTCAAAGGAATACATGCACTCTGGTGTTTATAGCAGCATTATCTATAATATTTTATAGATATTATACATTTATAATATCTATATATAGATCTTATAATTAGCCAAATAATTAGCCAAATTATAAAACCCCCAAGTGTCCATCAACTGATGAATTATATATATATAAATAAATATATTATAAAATATATATATTTTAAAATATATATATAATTCATCAGTCGATGGACACTTGGGGTTTTTATAATTTGGCTGGTAACCAGAAGGATATGGAGATCGATCGATCGATCGATCGATCTATCTATCTCCATATCCTGCTGGTGGGTAGATGGGGGAAATAGATCATGGAGAATAAGGAGTGCACCTATTTTGATGAGCACCAGGTGATATAGGGAAGTATTGGATCACTATATTGTACACCTGAAACTAATGTAATACTGTATATTAAGTTATTGGAATTTAAATAAAAAGTTAAGAAAAGAATGAACAATGAAGCAGAGAAGGAAGCGGAGATGAGACTAAAGGTAGTGAGATGGAGGGAGGAGCAGCACGATGACAGCTTGGATTCTAACCTGGGTTCTGTAAGAGTTCTGCATCCATTCTACGGATCCCCCTTTCCTTGAGCTGCTTTGACTGGGTTTCTCGTTTTTGAATGGTCTCTGAATGAGACCCTACGTGCTGTCCCAGTCTGATCCCAAAACTCAGATGAGTCGTGTCCTCAGAAACAGAGTCTCGTGAGCAACTCCAGGCCACGTGGCCTCGGGATTAGGAGCCACTCTTAATGCGAATGATGTTCCAGAGGCTGTAAGAGTCATTCAAGTTACCTTGAGTAATGATTTTTTAAAAAAGATTTTATTTATTTATTTATTTGAGAGAGAGAACATGAGCAGGGGGAGAGGCGGAGGGAGAGAGAGAAGCAGACTCCCTGCTGAGCAGGGAGCCTGACTTGGAGCTCGATCTCAGGACCCTCAGATCATGACCTGAGCTGAAGGCAGATGCTGAACTGACTGAGCCACCCAGGTATCCCCTAATGAATGTTGTTTTTTTTAAAAGGACACATATATAGAAATAAGGAAAGCAGTAATTTTAACTGTCTAGCCCAGGCTAATGGAAGCTAGAGGGATTTTGAAACAATTTACAAGTGAAATCACTATTTGAATGTGTGTCTCCCTCCCTGTACCAGGAAAGGAATGATAACTACATTTGTAGAAACCCTTATCAGTGGAGAAGGCAAGGGCCTAAATATGTATAACAACCTGACCCTGTCACTGTGCTGTGTCTGGAAACCCTCCATAAATGACTCTTCCTTCTCTCAAATATCTTCTTTTGTCTTTAGTTGGACATGGTATTTAAGGTGGTGGCGTGGGCCACTTTAGGGAGTTACTCAGTTTTCCTGAGTCTCTCCCTTGTAAACAGGAGGTATACATGTCATTAAACTTCTGTTTGTTTTTCTCCTGTTAACCTGTCTTTCATTATTGGGGGTGAGGGGGTGAGGGAAAGTCTCAGTCAAGAACCTAGAAGAGTAGAGGGAAAAGTATTTTTCCTTCCCTAAATTATTTACTATGATGGGGGCCCAGACTCTATAAAGTTGCATGCTAATTTTTTTTTTCCAGGTAGAAGTGCAGATAATTTCTTTCCTGTGGAAAGATTTGATTGCCCTGTAGGACATTAACCACTTTTGGCTCCAAATTACCACATTTACTTTAACGTGCCATTCCTGACAGTCAGTCTAAGTCTTTGGCCTTCAAATCCTACATGAAAATAGCTTTACCATTTTCTGATTCTCTAGTTTATGAAGTAAATAAATCTTTGATACACGTTCACTATGTGCTTATATAATATAATCATGTTTAATTGTTTGAAAATTACACTTTGATAAGTCAACAAAATAGGCAGGGGAAAATCTTTTGAGACTGGTCAGATCCAGCTACTTAGAGATAACGAGGTCAAAACCAGGCTCTTCTTCATCATGGCTGACTTGAAGTTTATTTCCCGATCTGAATATCCTGGACTGGGGTCAGATCAGGAGTGGGGTGAGCTCCATTGCTGGGAAACCCACGTGGTGAGGAAGGATGGGCCCCACTGTAGGAGAGGCAAAGCAGGAAGGATGATAGTGAAGGGGGGAGATTAAGCTTTTCATTAAATTGGGAAACCAGACAAATGTCACCCAATGAGCAGACTGGGCATGTCCCTTATCTGGGAAGCTCTGATTAGATGCCAATACTCCTATCTTTATTAGCGTTCAGAACTTTACTTATTAGTAGTAATGCTATTACATGTAATCTAAGTCCATAATTAGCTCCCACCTTTTTTAAAGTTTGTATTTAAATCCTAGTTAATATACAGTGTAATGTATCAGGTGTACAATATAGTGATTCACCACTTCCATACAATACCTGGTGCTCATCATGACAAGTGCACTCCTTTTTTTGAGAGAGAGAGAGAGAGAGAGAGAGCATGCGAGCTCACGTATGAGCACATGCATCTGGGAGAGGGACAGAGGGAGATGGAGGGAGAGAATCTTAAGCAGGCTCCATGCAAAGTTTGGTCTCACCACCCTGAGATCATGACCTGAGCCAAAATCAGTGGTAGGATGCCCAACAGCCTGAGTCACCCAGGTGCCCCACGACAGGTGCACTCCTTAATCCCCATCCGCTCTTTCACCCATCCCCCCTCTGGTAACCGGCAGTTTGTTCTACAGTTAGGAGCTCCTATGTCTTTGATGGCCTAAGAGCGCTAGCAGCTTTACATATAACATCGTGGATCTTTACGCTGGCCCTGGCAATCGGTGATATGAGAAGAAGGGGACTTGAAGAAAGTGAATAACACATCTGTGTTTCTGCACAAGTTGGAACTGTTACAGGAAGGACTTAAACCTGAGTTTATCTAAACCCACAGTCCATGTGCTCACCCCTCCCTCTCGTTTCCCTCCCTCCCTATCTCAAACATTAACAGGGACCTACCATGTGCCCGCACCATGCTAGGCTCTTGGAAGACGGCAGGAAACAAAGTCCTCGCTCTCAGGGAGTTGTCAACACAGAGAGTAATACTACTACCACTAGGAGGAGGAGGAGTAGTAACAAATATAAAATCTTCTGTGATGGCATATTTCCTTGTTTCTTGTTTTATGCCCACCAGCAGTGCATTTTCCTCACTCTACACCCCCCGGCCTGGCGGGGAGCTGTATGTACTCTGGTCTGGAGAATGGCGAGCACTTCATAGAAACACCTGCAGTCCCTTTGTCTGGGGGCCTTTGTTGGAGAGAAGCGGACACAGCGGCGGCAGACAAAGCTGCTGGAAGCTGCTGTGGTGCCCACAGCAAAAAGCTTAAGGGCTCCTTTGGAAGGCAGTGTGTGCGCCAGCAGAAGGAAAGCGGCGGACAGCTCCTGGGGGTCAGAGTTATACTCACCTGCTAGGGAGCCTTCCCCCGCCCGCCTACACGCAGACCCCCGAGCAACCGCGACCCCAGGTTCTCAGAAGTCTCCCGCACTCTGAGGGGGTGGGGAGCGATCCTTGCATGATCAGTAGCTGAGTTAAAATTCATGCTAAGAAAGCATTCCTATTAAGTCAGGATCTCAGCGGCGAGAGCATGACAGTGATTAAAACAGGCGTCAAACCTGAATAATTAGCCCACTCCGCAGAGCCGCTGCACCTGTTCATAGGACTTCCGGTTGCAATGCATCATCAAAAACAACAAAAGGAGAAGATAACATCTCAGAAAAGATAGGTTTCCAGAAACTTTTGGGACACTGGAGGCCGTGCCTGGAAAGCACTGCTTTTTTTCTTTTTAAAGTTATTGAGGATTTCTTAACATTTTCTTTTTTTTTTTTTTGGTTTATGGTTACGTTAATGGAGCCCCTAAATAGCAACTTTGTTTTTTCCCCCAAATGTTTATTTTTTCAGTGTTATAAGATTGAGCACACCCAGTGCTCCATGCAATACGTGCCCTTCTCCATACTCACCACCAAGCTCCCCCAACTCCCCACCCTCTCCCCTCCAAACCCCTCAGTTTGTTGCTCAGAGTCCACAGTCTCTCCTGGTTCATCGCCCCCTCCGATTTCCCTTCCATTCACCCTTCCTTTCCTTCTCACAATGCCCTCCATGATTTTCCTTGTGCTCCACACTTAAGTGAGACCATAAGATAATTGACTCTCTCCGCTTGACTTATTTCACTTCACATAATCTCTTCTAGTCCTGTCCATGTTGATCCAAAAGTTGGATATTCATCCTTTCTGATGGAGGCATAATATTCCATTGTATAGATGTACCACATCTTCCTTATTCACTCATCTGTTGAAGGGCATTTTGGTTCTTTCCACAGTTTGGCGATTGTGGCCATTGCTGCTATGAACATTGGGGTACATGTGGCCCTTCTTTGGACTACATCTGCTTCTTTGGGGGTAAATATCCAGTAGTGCAATTGCAGGATCATAGGGTAGCTCTATTTTTAATTTCTTGAGGAATCTCCACACTGTTTTCCAAAGTGGCTGCACCAACTTGCATTCCCACCAACAATGGCAAAGGGTTCCCTCCCCTTCCTCCACATCG
>CM052814.1:55610387-55620793 GCA_028533885.1 Nasua narica | reverse complement strand
TGGCCATTTGTATGTCTTCTTGGGAGAAGTGTCTGTTCATGTCTTCTGTCCATTTTTTGATGTGATTATCTGTTTTGTGAGTGTTGAGTTTGAGGAGTTCTTTATAGATCTTAGATATCAGCCCTTTGTCTGTAGTGTCATTTGCGAATATCTTCTCCCATTCTGTGGGTTGCCTGTTTGTTTTGTGGACTGTTTCCTTTGCTGTGCAGAAACTTTTTATCTTGATGAAGTCCCAAAAGTTCATTTTCGCTTTTGTTTCCTTTGCCTTTGGAGACATGTCCTGAAAGAAGTTGCTGTGGCTAATGTCATAGAGGTTACTGCCTATGTTCTTCTCTAGGGTTGGGATAGATTCCTGCCTTCCACATTGAGGTCTTTTATCCATTTTGAGTTTATCTTTGTGTATGGTGTAAGAGAATGGTCAGGTTTCATTCTTCTACATATAGCTGTCCAGTTTTCCCAGCACTATTTATTGAAGAGACTGTCTTTTTTCCCCTGGATATTTTTTCCTGTTTTGTCAAAGATTATTTGACCATAGAGTTGTGGGTCCATCTCTGGGCTCTCTATTCTGTTCCACTGGTCTATGTGTCTGTTTTTGTTAAATAGCAACTTTGTATTTTAACCGCTTGGAGGAATTCCCCTGGATTCTGAGCATGAAGGAGGAGAGGCCAGGGGATCACTACCCCAAAGCCTGGTGCCTGCAGGTGGAAGGCTGTGCGCAGATAGCCTCGGGGTGGGGGTCCTGTTTCCCCATTGCCTCGGGCCCCCGGTGATGTCACCTAACCCAGCTCCTCCTCCTTGTGTGCTGGGGGTTACAGGGGACGCTGATGAGACCACGCTCACGTGGTCTCAGTGAGGCCAGTCCCCACCTGGCTTACAGCCGGCAGCACTGCTCCCGCGCCCGGAGCTTGTCCGCGCATCGGAATCACCCGGAGAGATCTAAAAAACCCAGGCTGCATCCCAGACCCATGAACTCAGAATCTCAGGGGGTCAGTCTCCCCATGTGATTCCCATGCTCAGACAATTTGGAGAACCACTGTCCTTAAACTCCGAGAGTGAGCTGGTTTCCCAGATCCGTGAACACAGACGAAAACAGCCAGAGGGTCGCCGGTGCACAATGCGCGCGCGCCTCTCTTTCTCTGCAAACGGCAGGCATTTTGGGGCGGGGCGCGGGGAGTACCTGCCTCCGTGGCACAGCATGAGGCAGCCATGTTCCGAACCATGCGCTCATTCCCATTTTGCAGAGGAGGAAGTTGAGGCAGAGAGGATGGGCAAAATCCCCCAGGACGTCTGATTGGAAGGGGGCGTTGACAGTGTGCCTGAGTGCTGGGAAGTCTACTCCATCTTTAGTATAGATTTGACTCTGGCTTTGTAAGTGGGCAGCCGGCCAAAGCTAGCCCTTCCAGTGAACGAATCAGAGCTTTTCTATCAAATTTCCACTTCAAGGAGCCAACTCTCTCCTAAGTCCAGTTATGTTGGTTCTCGCAGCTCTGGACCCCACCGCTGTTGAGTTCTAAATCCTTGAGGTGGATGGGCAGAACCTTCCCTTTACTCGGTGACTCTGATATGTTCTTACTGTTATCGATGGTCCCGCTGGAGCCAGATGGAGTGGTCCAAGCCATGGCAGCGCTTTAAAAAGTGACCACCTGGGCTTTGGCTGAGCCCAGCTGTCATTGAGCAGTTGTGAAGATTAAATCATCTGCTGAGCCCTGAGAGAATGTTCTTCTCATTTAGCCAAGCAGAGCTCCCGGGGGATGGAGAGAAAGGAGAGAACAGAGGGTGTCACATGAGTGGTGTGGGGGGAGTGGGGTGTGTCTCGTGCTGGCAGGGGTGGGACAGTGTGGAGCTCTTCCCTGTTACCCTCCCCCCCCACCCTCATGCTGAGTGCTGGACTAGGACATGGCGCCAGAGGGCGCCAGACGGAGGAGGCACCGGTTCGGCCAAGGAGTGCGTTAGGGACAAAGAGGCTGTTTCTTCCAGGGACCCGCTATGGGTGGGTGAACATGGGTGTGACAGTGGGGGGTTAGGTGGGGAAGGGGCCACAGTTCCACACAGCTGCCTCACTCAGCACATCCCCACTTCCTCAGGCCAAGAAAACCACAAGGATAAACCAACAAGAAGGCTATTCCTGTGTTAGTCTCCCATGTGCCTTGACTCTGGAATGGGCTCTCCTAAGTGCCCCTCCCACCCCAACATGGCCCCAGTCTTCCTAAATCCCACCTCTGCAAAAACCACTCCAGCAGTGAACCTTCCATGACTTCCCACTGGACAGGGGGATGTTCAGACCCCTTGTTTAAAGGTCCAAACTTCTTCCCAGTTCGATCTTTCTTTACCTTTCAGAAAGGTGTTATTTCCACTTACCCATCATCTACCCTGGGCTTCCACCGGTTGGGTCTAATTGCCATTTCCAGAAAATGCTCTGACGTGTCCCTGTTCTGGGCCTCTGTCTCTATGGAGATGGCATATGTGGTCTCCATCCCAGAGCGCCCCGCCCCACAACTGCCCAGGTCCCCACTCCCCCCAAGCCCAGGTCACTGTTGGCCAGTGGTCTCTGGCGGGTCCCCTCTTCCCAGCTTCCCAAATCAGAGTTTGAGCCTTGTTTAGAGCACCCTGCATAGCAGGCACCTTTTTTAGGCTGGTGTGCATCTGTGTGTGTGTGTGTGTGTGTGTGTGTGTGTGTTCATCTATAGATGCTCATAGAGGGAAAGACAGAAACATTAAAAAGATTCCTTTTATCCCTTACAATAGGGATCTTAATAAGCAAGCAGGTGCTCACATGTGTTAGGTTCAAAGAGTTTTCTATCGCCTTGCAACAAATTGCCACAAAGGTGGCAACATCACTTCTTATCTCACGGGTTCTACAAGTCAGAAGCTTGGGCCCCATGTGGCTCGATGCTCTCTGCTCATGATCTCACAGGGCTAGAATTACAGGGGTTAGTGGGGCCACGTTCTGAGGTCAGGCTTCAGGCTGACTTCACGCCCATTTCCCGTGGTGGTGGTAGAATTTCATCTGTGGTTGTAGGCCTGAGGTCCCTGACCGTCCGTCAGGGGTGACATGGAGCTCTAAGGGCCACTCACTCTCAGGTTCTTGCCACAGGGTCTGACCTACCTTCAAGGCAGGAGAATTTCTCTCACATGGGATTTCTCTCCTGCTTTGCGTCTTTGACTTGCAGGCCTGGATTTAAAGGATTCACGATTAGATCAGACCCACCCAAGATGATCTCTCTTTGGCCATAACATAATCCTGGGATTGGTGCACAACTCTACCCACACTCAAAAAGGAGGAGGTCATATAAGGGTGAAGGTCACTGGGGTCATCTTAGAATTCTGCCTACCATACAGTGTTAATCGATCATGCGCCTACTAAATGAGATCTTTGAGTCATTGGATTCTGGGTCTACTTATGGGTACCTGTCTTTTTGAGTCCCTCCTGAAATTGTATATACAATTTTTGTGCATGTGTGTGTACTTTTTTTGGAAATAGGTCCATCCTTTTCTATTGGATTTTCAGCCAATGGATTCATTGGATTCTCAGAAGGGGGTTCACCCATCAGACATTCACACCAGGTGAATTATATCAGAACCGCTGGGGATGGTAAATTCTCCTGGGCAGCCTGGGTGGAGAGCTGCCTTTGTGGAAGGAAACTCTGGACTCGGAATGTAAGCGACCTTGGTTTTTCTTCTCTTGGCCACGAGAGCTTAGAGAAATCACTCTAAGCCTCAGGTGCAGAGGGGATAATAGTGGTAAATCCTTTCACAGTTGTTACGAGGATTAAAAGTGTGCAAAAGTGCTTTGCAAACTGTAAACTGTTGGCTTATCACTGATAAGGGAGTGGAAGAAACATTCTGAGTGAAAAAGAAGGTAGAAATTCACATCTGTCAGAGTTAAATATTAGATACTGTGTACTTTGCAGGTCTGTTGCTGCTGGGACTGAAGAAATTGTCATAACCTTTCCAAAAGGCAATTTTCCAATGTATATAAGGCATGTAAAAAATATCCAAGCTATTTGACCCCAAGATAACCTTTCCAGGGATTCCAGGATCTTAAGGGATTTCCCTTAAGAATTTAATTAAGGACACAGACTAAGATTATCAGAGTATAAAATGGAAACAATCTAAATTTGTAACAATAAGGGATTGTTTCATGATGAATGAGATATTATTTAAGTATTAACATTCTTTTGCATTTAAATATTGGACATGGAAAGAGACTTCCAGTAAATAGTATAAAAGGCAGTTTAAAAAAATGGCATATATCATATGTTCACACTTCTTTTTATTTTGTTTATATATTTATTTTTGAGAGAGAGAGAGAGACAGAGTACATGCGTGCAGGGGAGAGACAGAGGGAGAAGGAGAGGGGGAATCTTAGGCAGGCTCCATGCCCAGTACAGAGCCCAACCTGGGGCTCCATCCCACAACCCCGAGATCATGACCTGAGCCAAAATCAAGAGTCGGACACTTCACTGACTGAGCCATCTAGGCACCCCTGCCCTTATATTTAAAGACACCTAGACAGACTTGCACCAAAATAGTGACAGTAGTTAATTACAGGTGATGAAATTTTGGAAAATATTATTTTTTTCCTTACATTGAATCTGTATCAATTTTAAACATTGATTTTTTTCATTGATTTTAATTAACTAATTTTTAAAGATACTATTTATTTATTTGAGAGAGAGAGAGAGCGCACAAGCAGGGGGAGGCACAGAGGGAGAGGGAGAAGCTGGCTCCCCGCTGAGCAGGGAGCCTGATGCAGGGCTCGATCCCAGGACCCTGGCATTGTGACCTGAGCTGAAGGCAGACTGATCCACCCAGGCGCCCCCATATTTTTCATTTAAAAAGAAAATTCAGGTCAGTGTATTGCCACGGTGGCTTCCTGAGCGCAAGATCCGTTTCTCTCGTGCCAGGAGAGCCAGGAGCCGAAACCAGGCTCTTCCTGATGCCAGGGAGCTGACTCGGAGAGATAAATGGATTATCTCCATTTCTGCCAAAGGCTGGCCATCCTGCCCTCTGAACTCTCCATTCTAAGCTGGACCGGGATTTCTTGAGCAAAATGAGCTAACGGAGCCCACCAGGAGCTCATCCTGCCGTCCTCCGCAATCAGGAGGAACAGCCTCTCCTCAGCTGGGTCCTACTGGACAGGGGTCTTCTCACTGACCCGTCCTCTGCACCCCTTCTCTTTGGCTGGGGGTGGGGGACCTTCTCAGCCCTGCTGGCAGCCCGATTAGGGACTATTGCGAAGTGTGAAGTTGGGCATCAGACAGAAGGGGGCTCGGGTCTAGGCTGCCCAGCTGGTTAGCTGCTCCCGGTTTTGGTTTCCTAATCTCTAGTTGCCAGACCGGGTGGGTTGGTAAGAACAGCTTAGACGGACCTAAGAATGCATTTGTGGACTTCGACGTGTTCCTACAGCACTTCTTTTTTTTTTTTTTTAAAGACTTTATTCATTTGAGAGAGAGAGAGAGAGAGCACGATCAGGGGGAGGGGCAGAGGGAGACGCAGAGTGCCCACTGAGCAGGGAGCCTCATACAGGGCTGGATCTCAGGACCCTGAGATCATGACCAGAGCAGAAGGCAGACCCTAAGCATACTGAGCCATCCAGGCGCCCCTTCCTATGACACTTCTGACCAGACCATGTTTTCTGCGGCTCTAAACTACCGTGCGATGTTCCGGCTCTAGAGTCTTTGCTCGCGACCCACAGACCTGCTGTGCACACAAGTCACCTGCTGAACTGCTAGGGCTGCACCTGTCTCTCTGCAGTCCTGTGTTAAGCACTGGCCTCGCCTTCTTCTCCCCCGTGTGGCTCTCGCTCCTGCTGTACCTCAGGACTGGAAGCTGAGCCCGGCCAGGGGTTGGCTGAGAATCCCTGCTGTCGTTACATTCTCCGAGGGTTCTTCTGCACATTAAGGTTTGACCACCACCGATTTGGAGCTTGGACACTGAGCATAGACCTCTCAGATGCTGCCTGTTTCTTTGTTTCTCTAGCTGGCTTATATTCAGTTGCTGGACACTGCTCATTTCTAATCTTAAATACTTATCAGGTACTCCCTTGTATTATTAGTGTACTTTTACTTAGAGGTAAACAAAACCCAATCCAAAATGATTTAAGCAAAAAGACAGTTTATTGTAAAAGTTCAGGAAAAAACTGCTTTCAGGCATGGCTTGATCCAGGCACACACTCTGTTACCAGGAGGCAATCTTCTTCTGCCACTTCCCTCTGCACTTTTTATATTGGCTCCACTCTTCAAAAGGATTGACCCTATGGTAGCAGAATGACTGCAGAGGCTCTAGATACCTTCTCAGATTCAAGTCTGGGAGAAAATTCAAGTCCAGAATTCCCATCAATGACTTGTAGACTCTCTCTGGCTTTGACGGGGGTTCTCTGTGCATCCCTGAGCCTGTCAGAGAGCTCAGAAGGATGAGTAGCTCTAGATTTGGTCTAGATTGACCAGAGTGTGGTAGTGGTTAGTTTTTAAAAACATATGGACCGAGCTGTTTGTGGTTATGCGCCCAGATGAAAGTTGTGGGCTTTTCCTGGAAATAGAGTACATGAGTGCTAAGTGACCCTAGGGAGAATATCCATTTATCCCTTTTGTGAACCCTATTTGGACCCTTCACCAACTCTGCTGTGACTGGGCCTGTGGCACTCTTAGGTTGTGACCCTGTGGGTCAGCCCCTGCCTGGGACAGGAACCCGGCTCCCACTGTTCCGCACTCTGGTCATATCAGCCCTGCCCCCTGAGTGTCCAACTTTTTCAACAGGCTCAGCATCCTCCAACTACCTTTCACTATTACGCGTATCCAAGCCCAGAAGCATAACAAATGTCCTTTGAGATCCAGAGTGCTCCAGGAGCGGCTGAATTGAGACACGAGGCAGGGTGAAGAAACCTCTTTTATTAAAAACCTTTTCTTTCCCTCAGAGGTGATTTCACTCCAACTCTTAAAAGCCCGGGATAATTCACCCCCCACCAGGCTGCACTCAAAGGGAATGGCTGGTGGGCCTGAGTCGATTGCAGGATAAGAGACTGTACTTTGTTACCCTCCAGGGAGAACCCGGGTGGAGAGTCCATTCCCCACCCTGCTGGTTAGACATAATGAAAAGGGGGCAAGCAAGGAAGGAGCCTTGCTCAGGGACCGCCTCTGTGCTCTGGGCCACATGCGGCTGGTAACAGACCCAGGGCAAAGGAGGCCATTCGGCAGGAGTCCTATTATCTGCCATTCACTGTGTGAGGGGAGATTAGCTCTCATCTCTATTGGCACCGAGACTCATTTCCATGAAGAGCATACCCACGGGATGAGGATGGATGTAATGAGACTAGACCCCCCCCCCCCCCACAAAGCTCTGAAACAATAATTAGATCCCAAGCCCTGGTTGGTGATCGGATGTATACATTTGAACACCAGGAGCCGGGCTGAAGTTGTCCTGCTGGGTCTCCCTTGCGGGGCCAGGAGTGGGAGCTGCACCACAGACCCCACAGTTGGCCTTGAACTTCCTTCCATTCAGCAGCTGTGAGCCTGTGTTCTGGAACTTGCTTTCCATGTGTCCAAGGAGGAGTGTTGGTGGATGCTTGAAATTGGATTATTTCAAGTAACCCGTGTGTCAGAATGACAGGCAGAGGACCAAATATGGATGCTTCCCCTAAACTTTAAGGTCTGATGGGACTGTCACCAATGGTTAATGGGTGTTCTACCCTCAGTCCAGAGAGGAGGACGTGGGGAGGTGATCAGGGCTGGATGGGAATCTCTCAAGGCACTAAAGACCTTGACCAGGGACTTCTGGAAGGACAGCAGCAGGAACAGTGGCAGAATGGGATTTCAGCTCTGGATTCTGGGAGTTCCCCAGTTTTCTCTGGGTAGGAGCTCCCAGCCCCATTTGAAGGCACAACTCAGCAGAGACAGAAGCATGGGTGATGAGAGAGGAGGGGTGGGAATAGAGGCCCTTGGTTCTGCCCCCTTGACCCCACATTGGGTTTGGTCTCACATGGTGCCCAGGGGCCCACCAGCAGTGACCTTGCATCGCATCCAGGTCTCAAGTTCAGGTCTAAAGCTGCCAAAACCCGTTAAGAACATCCTCCGTATCCCTTGGGGCTGCCTTTGGTCCTCTGGCCAGAGAACCAATATTCGTTGTGAACAAAAGGGCCACGTCCGGTGTGTAGAAATAAGCTTTTTTTGAAATAGCGTTCCAAGGAGTGTCTTGGCATCTTACAGAAGGCATCACATCAAATCATTGACTCAGTCTCTGCAAGAGCATTAGCAGAGGACGCGTATCAGACTCAGACATCCAGGGGAACGAGCACACGTAGGGAACCTACGTGAACCTTCTTTGATTCCTCGTGTGAGCACCGCATGCACAACATGGCCGTCAGAGTTTGTGTCTGCTTGCTTTTACCTTTGGGGGGACAATGAGTTGGGCAAGGGTTGGACATTCCACGTTTGCTCCCAGGCCTGACCAACACCGCCTGTTTGGGAAAGAATCGGTTTTCTTGAACCCATCGTTATTGCTACGTTTTTAATCAGTAGGATCAAATGGATTTTATCAAAGAAACTGAAAGAATTTCAGCGAGATGAGAGCCCAAGGACATTTATGACAATGTCAGGTCATTGCTGCTTTGTCCCCCTCAACTAAAGTACAGAACGTGCAGGCGACTCCCCGGGGCCCTTGTTTGCTCCACCAGCTCAGATACGCTCACTCAGTGCTTCTGGAATGCAAGTGCCCAACAGCACCAAAAGGACGCTCGCAGATGGACCCCGAAGTCATTCACTCAGCCACCAAGACGTCTGGCTTCCGTCATGCCAAAGAGTCACCTGCACTGAGTCTTCCCATTGATGTCATGTCAACAGAGCCTTTACTGAGTCCTCTTACTGAACCTTAATGACGTCAAAGTCCCATGACCTTGAAATATCTGGGGCACTGGATCCCTTGGGGACTGAGGATGTGGTCCGAGAGGGCCGAGCCTCCTCTTGGGGAAAATCTGTTAATTCTGCTCCACGAAAGAAGGCTGTGGGAGAAGAGAGAATGTATTTCCATTTGTTGCTTGTAGATTTATGTGCTTGTATTGCTTTGGGAAATGGGATGGCTGCGTGTGCCTTCGTTACGGTTGGTGGCATAAGGCTTCATTTCGTATCATACCCAAGAAATAAATAACTTCTGAACCTACATAAAATAATGAAGTGGGCCAGCTCCCTCTGGGAACGTTCTCCGTGCCTGGAATCCAGCTTCCATTAATATAAAGGAATGATGCCTGATATTACCTTATAGATATATGCCTATCAACACTGAATTTACGAATACACCCCCAGGCTTTTCTTAAGTTCCATAAGGTGATGAAAACAGTTTCAACGGTGATGCTATATGTCCATTGGACATATCTAAAAAACAAAAACAAAAACAAAACAAAACAAAAACCAACACGCTCTCTGCTGATTCACAAAAGGGAGAGGCTGTCTGGAAAAGTCTCTGTGGCATCAGGGCGCGGTCAGGGATGGACTGGCCAGGCTGGCGGCACCTGTGAAACCCAGCTCAGGTGCCTCTGGAACAGTCCTGGCTGCTGAGTGAGGACTTACCCATCTACTTCTGCATCTACATCACTTTTCCTTTATGACTTGGAGATGACTCTTTTCCCCAAATCTTCGGTCCTGAATTGTGAAAAAATAAGATACCCACTGTCAACCTGAACCTGAAGGGAAGGGTTGTGTTAAATACCCATTATGTGCCAGCCATGTTGTTGGCACCGGGCATGTTTTCCCTCATGCCATCCTCCTGGCAACCCCAGCGAGGCAGGGCCTGTCACTCTTCCTGCTCTGTGGGGGCAAGGGGAGGCAGTGAGCGACTGAGGGGGTGGGGTCCTTGGTCCCAAGTGCATGGTCAAGATGAGCGCAGGTAGTCTCCTGGAACCCAGGCTCTGTGCAAGGAAGGCTGCCATTGCCTCCCTCTGGAGCAGTTCCTGACCTGTGCCTGGGACCTTTGGAGGCAATGGCAGCCTCAAAAGGCAATTTCATTCATTAAAACACAAACAAGCAAAAAAATTAAGAAGTAAACTACCAAAATAGAGCCATTTCAAGTCTTGTCTCCCATCAGTTACATGAAGCTTTGGTTGCTCCACACACTGTCGCTGAGCAGAGAACTTCCAAAGCCCTTGTGGTTTACTTTAGTCAAATCCTCTAAGCTCAGAAAGCTTTCCTAGACCCCTAATAGCCCTTCCAGATAACGGAAATGCAATGATAAGATCCTTCCCAGGTCAGGGACTTGAATCTTACCGTATAAAATCTTCGAGGAGGAAGCATCCCCAACAAGGCTGTCCACACAGATTTCTGACCCAAGCAAGATTTCTTTTTTATTTTCCCCCAAATATGTTTATTTTATTTTTTCAGTGTTACAAGATTGATTGTTCATGCACCACACCCAGTGCT
>CM052814.1:55510171-55609887 GCA_028533885.1 Nasua narica | reverse complement strand
CAACTTCTGGTTTCATTGATGCGTTCTACTGTTTCTTTAGTTTCTAACTCATTGATCTCTGCTCTAATCTGGATTATTTCCCTTCTTGTGTGTGGGGTTGGCTTGATTTGTTGTTGATTTTCCAGTTCTTTAAGGTGTAAAGAGAGCTGGTGTATTTGGGATTTTTCAATTTTTTTGAGTGAGTCTTGGATGGCTATGTATTTCCCCCTTAGGACTGCCTTTGCCCTATCCCATAGGTCTTGCATCGATGTGTCTTCATTCTCATTGGTTTCCATGAATTGTTTAAGTGCATCTTTGATTTTCTGGTTGATCCCAGCATTCTTGAGCAGGTTGGTCTTTAGCCTCCAAGTGTTTGAATTCCTTCCAAACTTTTTCCTGTGGTTGAGTTTCAGTTTTAAAGCATTGTGGTCTGAGAAAATGCAGGGAATCATCTCAATCTCTTGGTATCGGTTGAGTCCTGATTGGTGGCCCAGTATGTGGTCTATTCTGGAGAAAGTTCCATGTGCACTTGAGAAGAATGAGTATTCTGTTGTTTTAGCGTGGAATGTTCTGTATATATCTATGAGGTCCATGTGGTCCAATGTGTTATTCAAAGCTCTTGTTTCCTTATTGATTTTCTGTTTAGATGATCTGACTATTACTGAGAGTGGCATGTTTAGATCTCCTAATCTTAATGTATTCATATCAATATGACTTTTTATTTTGATTAGAAGTTGGCTTATGTAGTTGGCTGCTCCTATACTGGGGTCATAAATGTTTACAATTGTTAGATCTTCTTGGAGGATAGACCCTTTAAGAATGATCTAGTGTCCTTCTGTATCTCTGACTACTGTCTTTAGCTTAAAATCCAATTTATTTGATATGAGAATCGCTACCCCAGCTTTCTTTTGAGGTTCATTGGCATGAAAGATGGTTTTCCATCCTTTCACTTTCAGTCTGGATGTATCTTTTGGTTCCAAATGTGTCTCGTGTAGACAGCATATGGACGGGTCCTGTCGTTTTATCCATTCTGCAACCCTGTGCCATTTTGTGGGAGCATTTAGGCCATTCACGTTGAGAGTGATTATTGAAAGATAAGTGTTTATTGACATCATGTTGCCTGTGAAGTCCTTGTTTCTATAGGTGGAAAATTTCTGTTCTAAGTCACTCATGTGTTCTTTCTACTTTTATAGAACCCCCTTTAATATTTCCTGGAGTGCCGGCTTGGTGGTCACATACTCTTTCAATCTTTGCCGGTCTTGGAAGCTCTTTATCTCTCCATCCATTTTGAATGTCAGCCTCCAAGTAAGATTTCTAATCCAGTTTGTGGAGCAAGAGAGTGCAGCTGGCCCAAATCCTGACACCCCCACTGGGCAGCAGGATGACTTTCAGGACGTGCTTTCGCTTCCGTGAGCATCCCCATTTCCTCATCTATTAAATGGGGATAATATTAGTAACTACCTCTCACTGCTTTTTTTAAAGATTATTTTTAAAATTATTTTTAATTAATCTCTATACTCGACGTGGGGCTCAAACTCACAACCCCGATATCAAGAGTCACATGCTCTACCAACTGAGCCAGCTGTGGGTCCCCTACCTCTCAATGTTCTTAAGAGGAAATATGCCCTTTCTCACATGGCACCATGGAGCCATCTCATATATCCCCTGTGCACGTTCTATCCTAGAGTGCTCACCATGCATGACCACCCATTTTCTCATTCCTGGTCTTAGTGGAAGTAACATACTAGTCATCCTTCAGTTTATCCATTTGTTGCTCAAAATGAGCCCCTACTCTTTGCCACATACTATGGATACACATGTGGAAAGATGTTCTGTGCTCCCCAAATAGTAATGGAGAAGTGGAAGAATGGATCAATAAACTGGACGATAGTACGGTGGGGACAGGTGCATGGCACTCACTAGAAGCACAAGGAAAGGAGGTGCTAGGTACAGAGGTGACCTGCAGCCGTGGGAAGGTAAATGGTGCTATTAAAGTGACAGACAATGCTAGTTGTTCAGAACTTGGTTTCCCCTTCTTCTTAGGCATAACAGCGCCCCGTGTGGTCAGGAGGCCACATAACAGCATTGTAGCCAATAAAATGTGAGCAGAAGCCATGAGTGCTGCCTCTCCATGGAGCCCAAGATTACCTAGCATGTGATTCTTTGTGAACTCTCTGCATCTATGGGCTAGGTGCGGACAAGGACGGTGACCTGGAAGCCACCTCCTGCAGAAGGGGTAGCCACAAGATGGGAGGAAGAGACCAGGTCCCTGGCTTAGAAAACAGATCTTCTTGCCGACCAAGAACATGTGTCTCAGACTTTGTGGATGTGAGAAATGAACTTCTCTTCTGTTTGAATCCTTACACTTTTGGGGGCGAATTTGTTGTTGTTGAAGCAGTGAGTGTCACCTCCATGACTGCAGTTAGTAAACTTGAAGCTCGGATTTATTTACGCCATGTTGAGAACAACCAAACTAGCTAAGACAGTCCAAGAGAGAGGCAGCAGTCATCCGGGCTTCTGAGTCTACTGGACGAGGAGCCAATGGGAGCTGGACTCGACATGCTCTCCTCCTGGAAAATTCCATTTGAGATGTATTTGGGCCCTCATCCCTAAAGAAATCATCTTAGCCCTGACTGAAATGTTCCTGTTTCTCATAGATAACATGGCTTACTCTAGAGCTGGTTGCTGCTGCTAAAAATCTACAGCTTGCTTGCTTCCCCCTCCCCCCCGCCGCAAGCAGAAAAGAAGGAGCAGGAAGCAATATTACTTCCTATAAAAGGAAGGGAAAGAGGCCTGGCAGCTCAAGTATGAGTGTGGGAAGATAAAGAAGGAAGAGTATTTTGCTTCTTGTTGATGGGATCTTTCTGGGCTTTTCCTCCAGCTAGCCAGGCTTTCCATATCTTTAACTTGACCTCAATCAGATCACATCATATTTCATTATAGTTTTCTCATCACTTTGACAGTTCTGTCACAAAATAATCCACAGGCTTCAATCAGATAAGGAATAAATCTAGTAAGAACACAGTCAAGTAAGGAATAAACGAGAGAATTTATAAGAAAAAAAGAAAAATGTCCAGTTACTGACATTCCAGTTTCCTCTGGTACCTACCCAGGCAACACACTTTCTATTTATTCGTTTGTGCATCTGTATTCGTTATCTATTGCTAACTGACAAAGTATTCCAGAACTTGATGGCTTGTGATATGTCATTTATTACATCACAACATCTCTGAAGGTTAAGAATCTGGGAACAGCTTTGCTAGCTCATTCTGTCTCTTATGGGGGTTCTGGGGCTGGAGAACTCCATTCCGGATGGTTCACTGACATGGCTGTTGGCTGGAGGCCTCGATCATTATTCAGTTTTTTAGGAGGTGGGCCTTACCATAGTGCTGCTCACGACATGTCAGTTCACTCCACCCAGAGCGAGCAATTTCGGAGAGAATGAGTGAGTGAGGAGGGCCACAGTGCCTTTTATGATCTAGTCCCCGGAACCACTCATCATCCCATCTGCTTTGTTCTTTTCATTAGAAGTGAGTCACTAAAGCCAGCCTGCGCTCAAAGGGAGAGGAATTAAATCCCACCTCTTGCAAGGAAGAGCATCAAAGAATTTGTGGGTATATTTTAAAATCACTGCAGCCCCCGATATCGATATATTACCTTCTTTGTACCAGGCACTGCTCAAGGCACTGAAGATCTAGGAGTAACAGAAATAATGAATATTTAAACAGTATATAAAGTTCAGCAATCGATGTTAATGAATCAGCTTGGAGACATCCAGTCACTTTTTCCCATGATATGCTGTAATATCTCAGTCAGTTGACCAGCGGTGTTTGCTGATTGATTGTCTATGTATCTTGGAAAGCGCAAGGAAGGAACATATTATATGTGGAGTGGCTAGTTGAGTACACACAAATTTATTGTTTCCACCTGGTATTTCTCCATCATAAATATACATTTTTAGATATGCTTCATATTATGTACTGATGAACATCAAAAAAACCTTCATGCAACTGAAGATTGACAGTTTTTCCCCACAAATTCTGTTTGCTGGCTAAACGTTCTTGCTGAGAAGTTGCAACAGAGTAAGAAGTAGAAACCAAACCAAAGAAAATTACCCTAACTTTTGTGACATCATCCTAGTGAGCCATAAATGGCTCATAATAGTAAGTGCCTAAACAATTACATAATCACCTGTGAAATCGATGACCTCACGTGACTCCCTTTACAACTCTGCTTCTGATAAATGAGTAAATGGAGGTGACCTTGGGTAACCCTGGGTGCTCTGATGTGTGCCAGCTCTGGTTTCAAAGAAGCAAAGTCTCACCATTTGAAGAGGCAGCTCTCCATCCTGCCCTCTACACTTTCTGAGTGTAGTGGGGGAGTGTTCACAGCGCTGAGCAGAATGCACTGGTTATGGCTCCCACTCAAGACTCCTAGAATCACGCAGTCAGAGGTGGAAATTGCGCTGGGACATGAACTAGTCCAACTTGTCCATTTACCACTGCAGAGACTGAAACTTACAGAAGAGGGGGACTCACTTTGGATCATGTGGTGGCTGGTGGCCAATGTGAGATGACAACCCAGATTTCCTGGCTCTGATGCTGACTTTTCTCTCCAGAGTCTACTCTGCCTCTTGCAGGATCAGTCCCCGTGGATGCCCATGGAAAAAAGGGGCCATGCCATGTTTTCAGAGGGAAGGGCAGTTCGCTGTTGTTGGCCTCGGCGCCTCCTACTCTTTGCAAATTGCTCTCCAAATATTTTGTGAAATGTGATGAATGTTTTTGAGGAGTCTGTTGCCAGGAACTGCTCCCAAATTCATTTAATTTTCACAAAACCCCAGTGAGGTTATTACTTCGATCTTCACAGCCAAGGAATCTAGGCACAGAGAGGTTATGTAACTTGCTCAACGTTGTGCGGGTTTTAAGTAGCGGAGCTGGTGTTCAAATCCCAGCAATCTGGCTCTAGTGCTCATGCCCATTAGCACTAGGCGGGTACCACCGGTAATTCTACTCGCCAACAATGCTTTCCTCTCAGGGCTTATGCTGTTCCTGGGTGGGGGTGGTGTCTTGATGTGATACCATACGAAATGCATCATACCATCTCTGACAGCTTTACGGAGGTACAATTCACACCCCAGAAATGCTCCCACTTAAAAGGTGTACAGTTCAGTGGTTTTTAGAAGATTTTTATTTATTTTATATATATATAAAGAGTGTTAACGAATGCATGCTCGAGTGTGGGTGGGGAGGGCCAGAGGGAGAGAGAATCTCAAGCAGACTCCCTGCTGAGTGCAGAGCAACGACGCAGGGCTCGATCTTTTGACTCTGAGATCATGACTTGAGATGAAACCAAGAGTCAGGCACTTAACCTACTGAGTCACCCAGGTGCCTCTCATCCAGAGTATTTTCACTGCCCTGAAAATCTTCTGTGTTCATCTTATTCCCTCCCACTCCAACCCCTTACACCACTGATCTTTTTATTGTCTTCATGGTTTTGCCTTTTCCAGAATGTTCTATAGGTGGGATCGTATAGCATATGCCCCTTTCAGATTGGTTTCTGTCACTTAGTAATGTGTGTTAAAGTTCCTCAATGTCTTTTCATGACCTCATAGCCCATTTCTTTTTGTGCTGAATAATATTCCATTGTCTGGATGTACCACAGGTACCCATTCACCTACTGAAGGACATCTTGGTTGTGTCCAAGTTTTGGCAATTATGAATAAATAGCCCATAAACATCTGTTTGATGGCTTGTGTGTTGACATAAGTTTTTAATCCCTTTGGGTAGTTATCAAAAAGTGCAGTTGCTCAATTACATATCAAGAATATGTTTGAGTTTGTAAAAAACCACCAAGCTGTCTCCCAGAGTAGCTGTAGAACTTTGTATTCCCAGCACCAATGAATGAGAGTCCCTGTTCTTCCACATCCTCACTAGCATTTGGTATTGTCAGTGTTCTGGACTATGGTCATTCTAATAGGCGTGCAGTAGTACCTCATTTTTTTAATTAGCGTTTCCCTGGAGATAGATGATGTGGAGCATCTTTTAGTATTTTTATTTGTTATCTGTATCTCTTCTTTGGTGAGGTGTCTGTTAAGGTCTTTGGCCCATTTTTAAATTGGGTTGTTTGTTTTCTTATTGTTGAGTCATAAAAGTTCTTTATATATTTTGGTTAACAGTCCCTTATCCGATGTGTCTTTGCAAATATTTTCTTCCAGTCTGTGGCTTGTCTTCTTATTCTTTTGAATTGTCTTTTGTAGAGGAAAAAGTCTTAAATTTTAGTGAAATTTAGTTTATCACTTATTTCTTTCATGGATTTTATGCCTTCAGTGTTATCGCCAGACCCAAGGTCGTTTAGGTGTTCTCTTATGTTATCTTCTTGGAGTTTTATAGTTTTGCATTTTGCATTTAGGTCTGGAATCCACTTTGAGTTAATTTTTGTGAAGGGTGTAAGGTCTGTGTCTAGAATCTTTGTGTGTGTATGTGCAGATGTCCAGTTGTTCTAGTACCTCTTGTCGAAAAAATGATCTTTTCTCCATTGTGATGGATTTATGAAGATCTATTTCTGAGATCTCTATTCTGTTCCATTAATCTATCTGTCTGTTCTTTAGCCAATCCTATATTGCCTTAGTTATTGTAGCTTTATAGTAGGTCGTGAGCTGAGCAGCATCAGTCCTCCAAATCTGTTCTTCTCTCTCAATTAATTATGATGTGGCTATTCTGGGTCTTTTGTCTCTCCATATAAATTCGAGAATCAATTTGTTGATATCCACAAAATAACTTGCTGAGATTTAATTGGGATTGCATTGAATCTATTATAGATCAAGTTAGGAAGAACTGACATCTTGACAATATTGAATCTTCCTATCCATGAATACAAAATATCTCTCCATTATTTGGTTCTTCTCTGATTGTGTTTATCGGAGTTTTGTAGTTTTCCTCATATAGGTCTTATACATATTTTGTTAAATTTATACCTGAGTATTTCATTTTAGGAGGGTACTAATGTAAATGATATTGGGTTTTTAATTTCAGATTACACTTTTTCAGTGCCAGTACACAGGAAAAAAAAGATTCACTTCTGTATATTAACTTGTGTCCCACAACCTTATTTTTAGTTCCATCGGTTTTTGTTGATTCTTTTGCATTTTCTACATAGATGATCGTGTCCTCTGCAAACAAAAACAGTTTTATTTATTTCTTCTCAATCTGAATCTTTTTTTCCTTTTCTTGTCTTACTGCAATGTCTAGTACTTCTAGTCTGATGTTGAATAAGAGTGGTGAGAGGAAACATCTTGCCTTCTTTCCAGTATGTTTACTATTTTGAGGAAATGACAGACTGTTTTCCAAAGTGGCTATACCATCCTCTATTTCTACTAGCAATGTATGAAAGTATGAAGTTTTCTTGTCAAACGTGTTTAATCAAGACTTTAGGCCTAACTTTCAGTTTATGGGAAACATTGACAGAGGGAAACATTAATGGGCACCATGAGGAAGCAGTTAGAAAAATCAAATAATCAGAAAGTGAAATAATCTATAACTGGCCTGACCTCTTTAAAAAGTCAATAAGTCAATGTCCTGAAGAAAAGAGGAGTGGTGGTTAGAAGTTAAAAAAAAAAAATAACCACCCAATCTAACATGTCAATTTGTCAATTTCTTTTTTTTATTTTTTAAGTTTTTATTTGAATTCCAGTTAGTTAACATACAGGGTAGTATTAGTTTCAGGTGTACTAATGTGTCAATTTCAACTGGACCCTGGTGAGAACAAAACAAAACGACTCCAAAAATATATATATATTTTGGGACAAGTTGGGATATTTGAATATACACTGGACTTTAGATGGTATTATGGAATTATTATAAAATATCTTAACTATGATATTAGTATTGTGGTTAAATGGGAGGAGAATGTTCTTCTAAGAGAGGTAGCTGAATTATTTAGGGGCTTCTGGTGGTGTGATATCTGCAGCTCACTTTCAAGTTGTTCAACAATCTCTCTGTCTCTCTGTCTCTCTCTCTCTCTCTCTCACACACACACACAGTGATAATGCACATACCAGATGTTAGGGTTTTAATAGAGGTGATGAATATGAGTGCTCAATATACACTATCCTTCGGCTTTTGAGCTGCTGACATTTTTCACAACAAAAAGCTAGAAAGGAAGGAGATTACATGTGCCATGATTTTTTAGCTTTGTCCCTCAATTAGACTGCAAACCCTGGAGCTCTGGGGCCCACTTTGTACTTACCCAGCCCTGTAGCAAGCCCAGTGCCCAGCACCTCAAAGGTGTCCGGCCATCAAGCCTCAATACAGATGTCTAGTCATTAACCAGGAGGCAAGAGAGAAAAGGGCACAGACTAGCAATTCCAAGTGTTACTGGAGTGAAAGGAGACATTGACATCCTTCACTCTTTATAGCCCTAGCTTGGAAAATGAGTGGGTGGTAATTGGAGTCATGTTCCCAAGGCCTGCCAGCAAAAACAAACTTTTCTAACTTTGCTGGGAGAGCAGTTAATGCAAAAGAAAATAGAAATCAACCAGCATCCCAATTAGCATCACTCATGTTGATTGCTGCTTCTGCCCAAGGTGAAGCAAGTCAGCAAAGTAAGATCTTGAAATAAAATATAACCCCTGGGGTACTGAACTCTATTTGTCCTAAGAGCTAGAGATTTTTGAAAAGGCTCTTGGCAGATGCACACCATTCCATTACATAGGGGGCATTTTCCTAACTAGCCCTCGTGGAGGATGGGTCCCGAGGGGATTTTAGAGAAACATCAGGGTCACCTGGACCAAATAAGAATAATCCTAAACTAATAGTATTGTCGGCCTTCCATTCTTTCCCTAACATCCACTGCCAGGCGATGGAAAAGAATGCATCTTTCTTCATTTCAAAACACAAGTTGTACCACTTTTCCCCTACCATATTGCTTTTAGGATCATGAGCAAGCACTAGAAATATAGCACATACCTCAGGAGAAATGGAAAAGTAAGTTCTTGAACTAGATAAGTCCATGTAGCCATTCCTTATTCAAAGATAGCACAGCGCAAATCTTTTGGAGATTGCTAATTTCAAATGTTCCGCCCTGTTATTCCTGTAAACTGATAAGATGTCCTGGATATTCTTTTGTTTCGAAATTTAATCTATATTTCTCAAGTGGCTTATCTCCAACCCCTTGTGATACAAAATTTCTTTTTAATACACTGGGTCTTATTGGTTTTGGGAAAGTGTTGTCACCACGGATGTTGAAACACCAGGGGCTCTTTCCTTGATAGATGACAGCTTCGTTTGCTCAGAAAGTCGGACCTCATGCTCTGGGCTCCAAGGGCAATGCTGGTTTCAATATTATGCCCATCTGTGGCCATGTGCCCAGACCCTGTAACAGTCCCACATATGTTAAACTTCTGTTTACAGACACGTGGTTGTCACTGGTCTGCCCACATGTTACCGTTATTAGTAACTACAGTTACTAGATTTCAGTTAGAAACAGAATGCAGGCTTTGCCAAGACCATACTGGTCATCATTAAGACTTCCAGATGAAACCAATCCCATTACATGTTACACAGGGGAAAGAAAACAGACTCAAGAGTAAGTGACTTGCCTCTGGTAGAATCTCCTAAGGATCGGGCTTGTATCAGAGTAAGAAACCTGTGTTCCCACAGATCTGGTAAAACAGAGGGCCTCAATGCACACTAATATATTGAAGGTTTAGGAAAGTCCCACAGTAAAGAAATCTGTTTCGCTTTTTTAATTCAGTGTTTGCTAGATTTATTGGCCTGTGAGATTTATTTTTAAATTGCATAATAGTAAACATCTCAGGGAAGACAATGTGGAAAATGATGCTCCATCGTAACCATAAAGAAGATAAAGAAGAACATAGTATTCAGACAAACTATAAGAATAATTAGGATACAATCAGAGCAATTTGCATGCTGATTGCATATTTAATGATATTAATGAGCTACTATTAATTCTTAAGTGTCGTAATGAGATTCAGTTCTGGGTTGTTTTTTTCTTGACTGCTTTATCACATGCTGAAAGATTTTCAAATATATGCCTTCGTACCTGAGGTTTGCTTCAAAATCATTCAGAGTGGAGCAGCCTGTAATAGGGGCTTTGTGAACCGACAGCACGTGAAACTGTTCAAGCATTTTTTTAAAGGACACCATCATGTTCTTAAAAATTCTTTTCTAGGGGCATCTGAGTGGCTCGACCTCAGTTAGTTGGTCGAGTGTCCAGCTCTTGGTTTCGGCTCAGATCATGATCTCATGGGGCGTGGGATGGAGCCCCAGCTCGGGTTCCACGCTCAGTGGGGAGTCTGCTCGAGGGTTCTAGACCTCTGCCCCTCCCCCCACTTGTGCTATCACTCTTTCTCTAAATTGAATTAATAAATGTTTTAATAAAAATCTTATCTAACTTTGGAGACCTGAGTTCCCAGTTGTCATTTTGATGGCATGAGCTTGCTTCAGAAAGTGTCTCCAAGGAATTTCTAACTTACAGATCAGTTGTAAAACGATTTTTTTTTTTTTGATAGAAAGAGTGGGAGGGAGAACAAGCAGGGGGAGCAGCAGAGGGAGAGGGAGAAGCAGGCTGTCCGCTGTGCAGGGAGCACCAACTGAGCCTCCCGGACGCCCCATGCACGATCATTCTTTTTTTTTTTTTTTTTAAAGATTTTATTTATTTATTTGAGAGACAGAGAACGTGAGAGAGAGCATCAGAGGAGAGAAGCTTAGAGGAAGAAGCAGACTTCTCGTGGAGCTGGGAGCCTGATGTGGGACTCGATCCCGGAGCTCGAGGATCATGACCTGAGCCAAAGGCAGTTGCTCAACCAACCGAGCCACCCAGGCGCCCCTTTTTTTTTTTAAGAAGATTTTATTTATTTGACAGAGAGACCACAGTGAGAGAAGGAACGCAAGCAGAGGGAGTTGGAGAGGGAGTAGCAGGCTTCCTGCTGAGCAGGGAGCTCAATGCCCAATGCGGGGCTTGATCCCAGGACCCTGAGATCGTGACCTGAGCTGAAGGCAGCCACTTAACCCACTGAGCCACCCAGGCGCCCCAAGCAATAGACTTTTTAAAAGGGGGAAATTAGTTTGATGGGAAATTTGGAAACGTTGACTAAACCTACCGACGTTTCTCCATCCCTTGTTCTTTGATGGTTGTGTCCTCTGCAGGCCTGCTGGTGGTAGTGACCGAGTTGTATGACCCTCTTTCCTTGGGACAGCGGGATTCATTAGGTTACTTTACGATGTCTGCTCTCCAAGAGGCTGAAAAACGTTATTCTTTTGCAGACTGTGGCTTGTTGGGGTGGGAGTGACATTCTCTCGTGACTTTTTACATCCTAAGCCAGAGAGGAAGTCCCCGTGGGGGTCCGCTGAGACATGGTTCATGGAAAAAGACAGTAAATAGTTGAATTGGACCCTTGCCTTCCCAGCTGAATTGCCTTGAGAACTTAGTATCTTTAAAGAGATTCTTTGAATGTTACCTTTAAAATATATGGGTCAGGGGTGCCTGGGTGGCTCAGTTGGTTAAGTATCTGCCTTTGGCTCAGGACATGATCCCAGGGTCGTGGGACTGAATCCCGAATCAGACTCCCTGCTAAGCGGGGAGTCTGCCTCTCCCACCGCCCCTCCCCTTGCTTGTGTTCTCTCACTTTCTCTCTCTCGCATAAACAAAATCTTTTAAAAAAATAAGAAAATAGGGGCGCCCGGGTGGCTCAGTGGGGTGGGGCCTCTGCCTTCAGCTCGGGTCATGATCTCTCGGGGTCCTGGGATCGAGCCCTGCATTGGGCTCTCTGCTCGGTGGGGAGCCTGCATCCCCCCTCTCTCTCTGCCTGCCTCTCTGCCTACTTGTGATTTCTCTCTCTGTCAAATAAATAAATAAAATCTTGAAAAAAAAAGAAAATAAATAAAATACATGGGTCATGTTCTGACCCACTTAGTCTATGCTTTCTGGTTAGTGAGCAGGTTGTCCGACACATTTCGTAGTAAAGCCCAAACCCAGGCGTGCTCAGCTATATAAAAATGGACGTGTCTAAGAGCAGTGAGGGGGCTTTGTTTTTCTCCCTTTCTTTCCCCTTCTCTTTTCTTTGCGATGAAAACAAAGAAGCATGAAACAAAACCCGGAACAAATCAGCCATTCTCCTGAAAGCTTCCATTCCACTCAAAAAAGCAAATGTAAGTGGGTTTGTTTCCCTGTTGTAATCTGCAGCGGCCCACACGGATATAGCTTATGTTCTCGATTTATAAGCAAACCCTCCTACGTCACGGTGCTATGTAAGTGGGTACCCAAGCCCACAGACGGGCTCGTCATCGCCAAAGGAAACGTCTGAGTTTTAAATCCTGGAGATTGTTAGTTGCCCTTCTGAATATTAAATGCCAGGGAGTTTATTACAGTGGTTTATTGCTTTATTAGAATGGTTTTATATAATCTCAGCCGCATGTATTTTTACCTGTTTGACCTCATTATTCTGAGCTCAAACACTGATAATGAGAGGAGCACCAAGATTAGAAATAAATACATTTAACTAGTAGTTTTGCTCTTCACTTGTTACTGCTCCTGCATTTCATATCTTAGAAGGACGGCTCTTTATTCTTATAATTCACTGCTGAGGGTCAGGATCTGCAGGGTGTAAGTGGGACTTTAAAGGGGTTTACATCTGATGATTACCATTGTCAGAGCTCATGGGGACAAGGGACAAGTAGAGAGTTAATGTCCCAGCTTCTCTCAAGAACACAGTGCTCTCCCCTGGTGTGAGGGACTAGGATGCATTCAACGAGTTGAATGAGAGTATGAAATTATTTGAATCAAGTAGGGCTCAGAGAGACCGAACCTGTCATTGATAAAATGACAGTGGGATCAAATTGCCGTTGAGCTACAGTCATACTCATATTCTTCCAAGAATGGAAATCCATTCTGCTCTGGCCCACTGAGGGCCCAGTACTTCAGCACATGACTATGGGGGTTGGAGGTGGATAAGGCCTTTAAAGAGGTACCGTGAGATCATTAGGCTGAGTCTGAACTCAATCTCACTGGTGTTCTAATAAGAAAAAGATATTAAGGGGGCGCCTGGGTGGCTCAGTGGGTTGGGCCTCTGCCTTCGGCTCAGGTCATGATCTCAGGGTCCTGGGATCAAGCCCCGCATCGGGCTTTCTGCTCAGTGGGGAGCCTGCTTCTCCCCTCTCCCTGCCTGCCTTCTGCCTACTTGTGATCTCTCTCTCTCTCTCTCTGTCAAATAAATAAATAAAATCGTAAAAAAAAAAAAAAAGAAAAGAAAAGGACATTAAGGACATGCACACACTCAAAGAGAAGGCCAGCTGAAGACACAGAGAGAAGGTGGCCATCCACAAGCCAAGGAGAGAGGCTTTGGGAGAGACCGATCAGCCAACACCTTGATCTTGGGGTTTTAACTTCTAGAATCACGAGAAGGTAAATTTCTGTCATTTAAGCCCTACTTTGTTACATCAGCCCTAGCAAACTGACACACACTCCTCACCTTCCCCAACCAGGGGCACCTGACTCTCTCTAGCCTCCAGGCCTCCCCAGCAGAACTGAAGACGTCTCTACCCATAGGACTCCAAGGTCTACCTGCACATCTTTGATTCAATTCAAAGGTCATCTGTTGACTCCCACCTGTGTAACAGAGGCTGTCTGTCACCAGCTTAGGGAGGCAGAGAAGGCACTGTTTCAAGTTTCTCACAGCACCCTATGGCGGACCATGCCCTCGGCCCGTCCCCCCGGGGTTGGCGATATGACCAACCAATGCCCATCGGAATCATCACGGCCATTCTGGACTAAAGGCCTTCTCTAAGAGCTCCGTTCAACTAGACACTCCTCGAAATCGGGAATCTTCTTTATTCTGGGTCCTCAACATTTAGCAAAGTACCTGGCACGTAGGAGATGCACAGCAGACTTTGTTTTCACAAGCAAGGTGATCACCTTGCTTGCTTCCAGAGACTTCTGAAGAATGATGGCTCATTGCAGATTGATGTGGCAATTTCCTTACTTAACATAATGACTAGGCCATATAATTTGGGACATAAACATTATAATTAGCTTATATTATGAGTACAATATAGGTTAAAATTAGGGGAAAGAAATAAAAAGGTTTATTTAGAGTCTTGGACCCATCTCCTTTCTATTGCCTTTCACTCTGACCTGTAAAAATAACTTTAAAAAATATTTTATTTATTTAATATTATTTCTTTGAGCAGATAATTATTTATTTGAGCAGATTTGTTTGTTATTGAGCAGGGGAAAGGGCAGAAGGAGAGGGAGTCTCCCTGCTGAGCAGAGACTCTGATGCGGGGCTCGATCCCAGGACCTTGGGATCATGACCTGAGCTGAAAGCAGATGCTTAACAGACTGAGCCCCCCAGGTGTCCTGACCTCTGAAAATGATTTAATCTCTTTTATACATTCACCTATTATTTGGTTCTCACTCATCTTTATGTACTGGTACATAGTGGTGATCAGACATCTTTCCTGCCCCCACTTAGCTAATCCGGTAGTGAGGATAGATAATATACAAATATATATAAGACATATTTTTACAGATATGTAACCAAAGACTGTGATGAATGAGAGGGAGCAAATCTATATTCTTTCCTGCAAGAAAGGCCAGCAGAGGCATTCTGTGTAGAATGAAGACTCCAAGAAAGGAGTTTAGAAAAGGTGACATTTAAACGGAGAAGCCACTAGCCGGAGGGGGAGAAGGGAAAAGAATATTCCATCAAAGGGAGTAGCCCTTGTCGGGGAAGCTGGTCCCATCCGGAAACCAGAAGACCGGCGTGGCTGGGGGCAGGGGAGCTGTGTGGGATTGGTCAAGGTTGGTGATGAGACTCGGGGGTTTATATATTTGAAATGATCCCTAGCTTTGTAGAGGTTTTTTTCTCCCATTGGTAAACTCCTCTAATTCTACCTATTCCTTGTTAGAGGATGTGGTTTCTGGTCCAGGAGTCTTTTCTGAACTCCTCTCCCAGAGGGGAGGCAGGAAGCTTGTGTCTAGCTTGAGCTCAGATGGGGCAATCTTCCAGCTACCTTACAAATTCATGTATATATCCCTGAGTAACTAATTGTTTATGTTCTAACATCGTGTGTGTGTGTGTGTGTGTGTGTGTGTAGCCTTCTCACATATGACGTAGGATTCTCATCTAATAAGAGTACGTTTACAACCATGCAGAAATCAATTTTATGGTTTTGACTACGTTTATCTTTATTCATTCCCTGGCCTAACAGTTTAACCAGGATTTGCTTCCTACCTGAAGTAGTATTCGTGGCTATAGTTTCCCTCTCATCCCAGATTGTGACCTTCTCTGGAAAGGATTCAGGGCTGAGTCATTCTGTGCCCCGAGCACAGAGACCCCTTAAAACTGGGACCTCATCACTTACTTGTTCCTCTTGCTCTTTCCAAGCACTCAGTGCGGGGGGCATAAGGCGAGCACTTGGGACAGTGTCTAAGTTTAATGCCCCCCCCCCCCAAAAACACACCTCAACTATATTAAGCACATATTTTGGCCTTGAGGAGCTTTTTTTTTTTTTAACCTTATATTCTGTGTTATAAGATATTGAATGGCTTGTACTCCAGGGATCTGGGGAAGATGTCTTTGCAGTCATGCTTTGGGTGTTAAAAGAGACAGATCAATTAAGGGAGTAATGTGACACTTGGTTGGGGGGAATGACAGGGACCATTAGTCTTTACAAAATGTTGTTCATTAGTAAGTTGTACCTGGCATGGGGTTTAGCATGTTTTGTAACAGTTGAGTTATAGTTTTCTTTGGGTTTTTTAGAAATTCATCACTTTTGACAGAGTTGCTGTCTTTTTTGAGTTACTGAATTACATTTAGTCCATTCTAAGGAACAGGATTGTCTTATTCAACATTGTGTTCCAACATTCGGCACAGTGCCTGGAACACAGAGACACTCACAGATATTTATTTACATTATTATGGGATTCTAGGGCATGTAACTGCTTCCTGGAAATGTTTCTGTTTATATCTTTGCGTCTTATTACTTCAGGCCATCGTAAGGTCTTGTCTAGATGCTCCAGTGAGGAAAATCTCGTCCACACATTTCACTGGACTGGAGTTCCTTACTAAGTCTGAACTCTTGGAGCACAGAAGCTCTTCTTAGTTATCTTCATAATTACTCAGCATAGTCCTTGGCACATGGCAAGTAGTCAACATGTCTGTGGATGGCAGAAAGTACAAACATCACCAACTCCATGGCTGTGACCACCAGAGCAGTGAATGGTCAACTCTGTAGAGATTGGCTTCCCGCTCTGGGTCAACTTCTAAAGATTCATTTACCAGTACTGTTGTTGGCCACTGATGATGATATTGTCCGGAAGAGTATTGACTTAGAGCACTAAATAAATCAATGTGCCATAGGAAGTCATGTGGTTGCTGGGGGGTTGAACTCCCTTTTCTTTCTCAGATGGAGACAAGTCATGTTCTTTCATGGGGGATGCAGTTCAAAAGGTCCCTCACTGATTCAGTGATTTCACGTAGCCTTGGCCATTCCCAGAATCTTAGCAGGGACCCAGATGTCTGGATATGAATACAAATAAGTTCTTGCAACCCCTGGGGGAAATCTTTATATGCAAGGCCAGAACAAGTCATATTTGTAGTAGAAACCGTCAAAATGCTGTGAATATAGTGGTAAAGAAAGCCATCGACACTACCCACACACCCAAGTCTACCTCCCTTGTGCCACAGAGCACACTTTTCAAAGAATGAGAAGTCTAAGATGACACATTGACTAGTTTTCAGAGTGGCAGAAATTATTTTAGGTAGAGTACTCCTATTTGTTAGAATCCTCTATTAGATTGAGAGGGTAGGTGTCAATAGGGAGATAGAGTAGGGATCAGGGGCAGAGATTAGTATTAAGAAAAAGAGGAAAAGGAAGAGAGAAAGAGAGGGAAGAAGAAAAGGAGAGTGAGTGTGTGTGAGAGAGAGAGAGAGAGAAAGAGAGAGAGGTCGCTTTATACTAAATGCTAAATGGAGGCCACAGGTATTGGAATACAAAATTTAATTATATCCTTTACTTCATATATTTTGTTGTTAGATCTTGTTAATATGAGGGGTGCCTGGGTGGGTCAGCTGTTAAAGCATCTGCCTTCAGCTCAGGTCATGGTCTCAGGGTCCTGGGATTGAGCCCCGTGTTGGGCTCCCTGCTGAGAGCCCTCACCTTCTTCTCAGCCCTCAGTTGCTTCTCCCTCTCCCTCTGCAGTTCCCCCTGTTTAGTCTCTCTCTCTCAAATAAATAAATAAAATCTTTAAAAACATTTAAAAAAATCTGGTTAATAGGAAGAAGGGCACAAATCAACCAAATATTCATGTTTTAGTTAGTGGAACAAAAAATTGGCAGGAATTCATTTATCATTGTATCCCCTAGGACAGTGCCTTGAACCTAGTAGTCCCTGAACAAATATTTGTGAGAAAAAAAAAAAAATGAATTGAACACTATCCAAGAAGAATTAAAAAAGCCAAGTCCTTACAAACTCTTCCATTAAATAGGATGGGGGGATGGGGGATACACTTCCCAACTCATTTGGTGAGGCCAGTGTCAACCTGATGCCAAACCACAGACATTCAAGGAAAACTATAAACCAGTATCTCTTGCAAATACAGATGCAAGAATCTTCAACAAAATACTAGTGAACCCAATCCAGCAATACATACAGGGTTGATACACCATGAAGAAGTGATATCTGTCTTGGGAATACAAGGTTGGTTTAAAGTTTGAAATTAATTAATGTAATATACTATATCAATAAAATAAAAAACAAAATGCACATGATCATCTCGATAGAGAAAGCATTACTCTTTCATGGTAAAAGCACTCAATAAACAAGGAAAAGAGGAACTTCCTCAACCCAGTAAAAGGCATCTATAAAAAAAACCTGTATCATATTTAATGATGAAAGACTGGATGAGTTTCCCCTGGGAAAAAATGTCAAGGATATCTGTTCCCATCATTTCTATTTAATATTGTACTGGAGGTTCTGGACATGACAATTTGGCAAGAAAATGAAAAAAAAAAAAGGGCATTCAGATTGGAAAAGAAGTGAAATTATGTTCACAGACAATCTGATCTTATATATAGAAAATTTGAAGGAATCCACTAAAAAACTATTAGAACTAACAAATGAGTCCAGCAATTTTTTGGAATATGAGATCAACATATAAGTATCAATTGTATTCTTATATATTTGTAATGAACAATCTGAAAAGGAAATAAATGAAAACAATTATATTTCCAATAGAATAAAATAGGAATAAATTTTTAAAAATGCAAGGTTTATGTCTGGAAACTGCAAAACGTTGAAAGAAATGAATGATGAAGGAAGCCTGAGTGGCTCAGTAGTCTAAACCTCTGCCTTCAGCTCAGGTCATGATCTCAGGGTCCTGGGATCGAGGCCCACATCAGGCTCTCTGCTCAGTAGGGAGCCTGCTTCCCCCCTCTCTCTGCCTGCCTCTCTTCCTACTTGTGATCTCTCTCTCTCTCTGTCAAATAAAAAAATAAAATCTTTAAAAAGAGAGAAAGAAATGAAAGATGATCATAAGTTGAAAGATAGTCCACTTTTGTGGATTGAAATAGTAGTAAGATGATAAATTGATCTATAGTTTCAATGGAATCCCTAACAGGATCCCAGCTAGTTTCTTGGTAGAAACAGACAAGCTGATTCTAGCCTTCATGCGGAGTTGCAAGGGACCCAGAATAGCCAAAATCATCTTGAAAAGAACAGAGTAGGAGAATTCACACTTTTTACTTTCAAAATTTACTCCAAACTAATGGTAACCAAGGGTGCGTGGTATAATTACGGACATATGGATAGGTGAAATAGAACTGAGCATCCAGAAATAAACCCATGCATCCATGGTCAATCAATTTTCAACAAGGGTGTCAAGATCATTTAATGAGGAAAGAATAGTCTTCAACATATGGGGCTGGGACAATTGGATATCCACATGCCAAAAACTGAAGTTGGAGCCCTGCCTCACCCCATGTATAACATTAATTCAAAATGAATCCACCCGAATATAAGAACTGATCCTATAAAACTCCTAGAAAAAAACAGGTAAATCGTCACAATCTTGGATTTGGCAATAGTTTCTTAGATAGATCAAAAGTACAAGGAACTAGGGAAAAAATAGACAAATTGAACTTCATCAAAATTAAAAACTTTTGTGCTTCAAAGAATCCTAACAAGAAACTGAAAAGAAAACCCATAAAATGGGGAAAAAATTTTGGAAGTCATAATCTAAATGTCAAAGTTACCTATAAATATAATATATAAATATCTACTTATATAATATTATCTAGAATAGGTTTTTTAAAAGCTCTTAAAATTTAAGAATAAGGGGCACCTGGGTGGCTCAGTGGGTTAAGCCTCTGCCTTGGGTCAGGTCATGATCTCAGGGTCCTGGGATCAAGTCCCACATCGGGCTCTCTGCTCAGCGGGGAGCCTGCTTTCCCCTTCTCGCTCTGCCTGCCTCTCTACCTACTTGCAATCTCTTTCTGTCTGTCAAATAAATAAATAAATAAATAAATAAATAAATAAATCTTAAAAAAACAAAACAAAGCTTAAGAGTAAGAAAACAAATATCCCAATTAAAAGATGGGCAAAGACTTCGTATAGACATTTCTCCAAAGAAGACGTACAAATATCCAATAGCAAATGGAAAGGTGCTTGACACCACTGGTTATCTTGAAGATACAAATCAAAATCACAGTGAGATAGCACTTCGTACTAACAAGGGTGGTTATAATCAAAAAGTCAGGTAAAAACAAGTGTTGGTGAGGATGTGGGGAAATTGGAACTCTCATACACCGCTGGTAGGAATGTGAAATGCTGCAGCCACTTTGGAAAACATTATGACCCGTCCTCAAAAAGTTAAACCTAGAGTTATCATATGACCTTGCAATTCTAGTTCTAGGTATAGATCCATGAGAAATGGGACATATATCTACATGAAAAGACATACATGGATGTTCATAGCATCATTGCCCACAATAGCTGAAATAACCCAAAGTGAGAACAACCTGAATGTCCATCAGTTGGCAAATGAATAGACAAAATGTGGTATATTCGTACAATGGAATACTGTTTGGCCAAGAAAATTTCACAACAATCACTGATGCTACAACTTGAAATATTACGCTAAGTGAAAGATGTCAGTCACAAGAACCACAAATGATGATTCTATTTACATGAAATGTCTAGAACAGGTAAATCTATAAGAGACAGGAAGTAGATAGTCATTGCCTAGGGGTGGGTACAATGTGGGGGGTGAGGGTGTGTTTAGAGTGATAGTAATGGGTGCAGGTTTCTTCCTGG
The DNA here is from genome assembly GCA_028533885.1 of Nasua narica. Classification (NCBI taxonomy): domain Eukaryota; kingdom Metazoa; phylum Chordata; class Mammalia; order Carnivora; family Procyonidae; genus Nasua; species Nasua narica. The sequence continues at coordinate 55,589,578 of CM052814.1, read as the reverse complement.
AGTGATAAAAATATTCTGAAGTTCTTTCTGGTGATGTTTTCACAGCTCTGTGAATACACCAAAAACCATTTCACTGTACCCTCTAAATGGGTGAATTATATGGTAAGTGAATTATAGCTCTATAAAGCTGCTATCAAAAAAAAGAGAATGAGTAAGTTGAAAGTTTTGAGATTTGATTAGAGCCTATTATAGAAAGTAATATATAAAGTACATAGCCAGGTTCTAAATTTAATCAGCAAAACCTTTGGAAATCACAAAAGATTACGCCTACATTAAAAAAAATAAATCAGTCTTTGGGCACCTGGTTGGCTCAGTCAGTTAAGCATCTGCCTTCAGCTCAGGTCATGCTCTTGGGGTCCTTGGGATCAAGCCCCATGTCGGGCTCCCTGCTCAGCAGGGAGTCTGCTCCTCCCTCTGCTTCTCCCCCTGCTATGCTCTGTTTCTCTCTCTCAAAGGAATGAACAAAATCTTAAAAAAAAAAATCAATCTTTGAGGGTTGGATTAGGTTTCCTGCCCAATATCTAGACAATAGAAATAAATTTTGAGGAGAAGCCTCTTACCAATGTTGAGATAAATAAAACAACACAGTGCATTCGGGGACATTTCCAACAGGCACCATGAGCTTGGACAAAAGTGTGACGGCCCCTAACTGGGCAGTTGAGCTTCCTGGTGGCCCGGGCTCAGCACAGTGTGGCGTTCACAGGAATGCCCTACAGATAGCCAACAATAGGATTTGAAAATAATTTCAATGTTATGAATAATTCCAAACCATTCTTTTTTTTTAAGATTTTATCTATTTATTTGAAAGAGAGAGAAAGAGAGAGACCATGAGTGAGCATGGGGAAGGGGCATGGGGAGGGAGAAACGGACTCCCCACTGAGCCACTTTGATGACTTTTAATCCCCCTCTCACCTCTGCAAGAAAGGCCACGAAGGCGGAGTGCACTCTACCAGGCAAAAGTGGGGAGGAAGCCACAGGGTTATTTTCCTGGTCACATTGCTCAACACATCTAAAAATTAGAGATGACAGGTTAATAAGAGTTGTTGCAAGAGGAAACGGGTCCCCTTCTGTCTTTCTGGAACCTTCTTACTAGGGCAGCCAGAACATCATTGGGACCCAAGGGAAGGGGGTTTCATTTCATGAGTGCCCAGTGACTGTCAACCCAGTGTGAAGGAGAATGGTTTTACATTTTAGGAGGCTTGACTCCTGACATAAGCATTCTCATCCTAAGGATCTAAAAGAATCCACAGTGATCCAATCCTTTAAAACAGAGGCTCCGTGGAGGATGATTTGAATGCCGGTCTGAAGACAGGGGTTAAGAAATCACCAATTCCGGGAGCATTCATACCGCTTTTCACGTTATTCGCCAGTCAATAGCACTTACTGAGTGATTGTCCTCTGTGTCTGCTGCACTATCTTTCAATTGCAAGTTCTGCAAAGAGAATCCTCCCTCACCCCTCCGCTGAGGGAAGTGTATCTTTCTCTGCAAATGAACTCCTGCTGGGAATTCCCTGGCATTCTGGATGCTTCTGCCCGAGAGTTCAAGGCCTGTGCTCTAATTTCACCGAAACCGAGGAGGCTGACTTCTCCCTGGCTCCCCTGCGTGTTCTCCTGTAAGCATAAGAACATTTCAGAGTGGAAATCCGTGCCCGCACAGCCGCGGCTGACCTTAGAAGGTGCCCTCGAATCAAGATGATTTTCTGAGCTGCCATCTGTCGACTTAGGCTGAAATCTGTCCATCTCAGCATCTTTCTCTGAGATGGGGTGCCAACAGGTATCTTGCACAGATCTGTGGGTACCACTGCTTGAAACGTGAGTTCTTGGATGGGAGATGCTGGGTAAGGTTGCGGGCAGCAAATGAGTCAAAAGGCCATTGATATTTACATGCACTGAGGGAGTAACTCTTTAGACAGGCAAGGAACCACCAGCTTCTTTCATCTGAACTCTTTTCTCCTTCATTTTCTTCCGCCAGCCCGCCTTTTGGTTATTTTCCAATTTGTTGGCACCAGTGAGATATGGGTTAAGGGAGAGGGAGAGAAGAGCAAATCTCCCTTAGTCAGACTCAGGTGAAACAGTGCTGGGCGGTGTCATTTGAAACAGGTGCCAGGATTTTGCAAAAAGTGCCCACGACTTCTACCCTTTATGTGTGTGGATAATGAAGAGCGGTAACCAGCAGCAAGACTGAGAAGTCCTGCTTCAATGTGGAGCTTGATTGGATATGCATCTAATGAATGAAAGGCGTGGTCTTCTGGTCTGAACGAGTAGATGCCCTAGGGAATAAGTTGCTAGGTCATTCTTTGTGAATGGCTGTCTGCAATATCTCTGTGAAATGTGAAGAATCAGAAAGAAGAGGGTTCTTAAATTTTTTTAAAAAAGATTATATTTATTTGACAGAGACATGGCAAGAGAGAGAGCACAAGCAGGGGGAGTGGGAGAGGGAGAAGCAGGCTTCCCGGTGAGTAGGGAGCCTGATTCGGGGCTCGATCCCAAGACCCTGGGATCATGACCTAAACCGAAGGCAGACACTTAACGATTGAGCCACCCAGGCACCCCACGGAGGTTCTCAAATTTTAAAAATAACAAGCACTTTGACTTTTGGAAACTGAACTTGGGGTGCTGTGAATTAGGGCTGTCTGAGAGAGGTTGCCCTCGGATCCCTTCCACATCAATGCAATGTTAGCAACACAGTAATCATAAAGTGACTGGTGATATCGGGCGTTTTGCAGGCAAGGGGTACCCCTTCCAACTAGTGTGGGCGCTGGGAGATGGGGGAAAGGAGAAGGAGGTAATGAAATGATTGGTGGCCTTCCAAATGTGTGGCTGTTTATTGTGGTTCAAATGTGTGTGGAGTTGCCACTGGGGAGGCTGAAACCACAGAGCAAAACCTCACCATCATCATGACCCCCCAAGAACATTTCCATTCCCACAACCACCAGCAACTTCCTTCCTGTCCTAAAGCAATTTTTAATAAAATGTACTGCTTCAACAGATGCTATTTCAATTTTCCCTTCTGCGCCTAGTACATCACTGCTAAGGCTGCTTAAGAGCCACTTATTATTGAAAAGAATGAAAAAAAAAATAGTTGAGTCTGTATATTATTTTATTTATAGACTGCCCCAAATTTTATTATCTGCAGGTTTATTATGGTTATTGCCTGGATTCACCGTTGCAATTGATTATTAATGAAATCATAAACATTTTGGGGGGATATTACAATGACTAAGCACAGCCTGTGTCCTCGGGAGCTCGGAGTCTAGCAGGGGAGGCAAAGAAATAGCCCACCATAAACCACTGGAGTAAATGCTATGCTGGGAGTGGGGATGAAGGTCTATCAAAGGTAAAAAGCACGAAGGAGGTGCCTCCCTGCAGCTGTTTTCTCTAGACTTAAAGGACTGGTATTCTCTGCAGAAAACAGCCGTGGTGAAAAGCCTAGGTCATTAGGAAGAACACTTCTACAGCATAGAAAGTAATGCGAGGACACTAGCTTTGTCACAAAGGGCTACATCGGGTGTTATACGCAACTGATAATTTATTGAATGCTACCTCTGAAACAAATGATGTATTCTAAGTTGACTGACCGAATTTGAATAAAACAAAACAAAACAAAAACAAAGGGCTACCTCGAGGGCTCAGATTTCAAGCCCTGGAGGATTACTGAGGTTACCAATTATCTAGATACATGTCTCTTTGATATATTAGTCACATGCAAGAAGTTCTCACCCTACTCCAGAATCTTCCATCCTCCCCAGCCCAGCAACAGGGAGCCAAGTTAAATACTAGGAGCAGAATCTATCACTGCGTTAGTGATGGACTGTATCCTGCAAACAGAAGAGTTTTGATCTTGCAATTGGAAGGAATGAAGGAATGTTTTATTTCTTCCCCACTAGCCCTGTAACAAAATGGGACCACTCTGATCAGAAGTCACGAAGTCCAAGGAGTCAGTTCCATAAACAGATGCCGAAGAAGGGAATTGATGTATGGCACATCGGTTGGAAGGCATGATGGTGGAGAGTTGCCCATTCAGTCACAGGCTTCTCTTGAAGTATTCTTATCCACTGATTATGGATAGATTGAGTAAAGCAGATTGCCCTCCCCAATGTGACCGTGTCCCCTGAAGTCCTGAATAGAATCAAAAGCAGAGAGAATTCTCTTTGTCTGATTGTCTTCAAGTTGGGACATTGATCTTCTCTTGCTTTTGACGTGGAGTAGAATTTAGACCACCAGCTCTCCTGCTTCACGGGTCTTTGGGTTTGGACTGGAACTATTATTTATTCATTAGAGAGAGAGCGAGAGCGCAAGAAGTGTGGAGAGGCAGAGGCAAAGGGAGAAGTAGATCCCTCACCAACCAGGGAACCTGCTGAATCAGGGGCTTGATTCCAGGACCCCGAGATCACAACCTGAGCCAAAAGCAGACACTTCACTGACGGAGTCACCAGCTTTCTTTTCGGTGCATTTAAATGAGATAACAAATGAACTATTCTTGTGTAGCAAGTCAGCAGATGAATTATTCATAAGATACCATATCCCTGTCTTTGGAAGAAGCTTCCTGCCATGAGTTGGTTCAGGGGACTCATGCTGCCCCTTCCATCCTGACGGAGGGAGCTGGAGCAGAGACTCCCTTCGGACATTTTCTCTGAGGCTCAGGTGTGCGTGTTGTTTGAAACCTCTGAACGCCTGCCTCCTTCAATGTGTATTTCTTCTTTCCCCAGATTTCGTTGAGGTTTAATTGACAAATAAACATTGTGTGCATTTCAGGTGTCCGGCAGGATGATCTGATCAGCATCTACGTTGTAAAATGACCACCATAGTCAAGTTCATTTATACGTCCATCACCCACACACTTGTCACTGTCTGTTTTTTTGTGCTGAGCACACTTAACATTGATATTTAGCAAATTTCAAGTGCACAATATGGTATCATCACCTACAGTCGCCATGCTGTACCTTAGATTCCCAGGACTTGTTTATAATGTTTTTCTTGTGTGCCAACTGCAAGGCAATGTCCTTGGGCATTGGGGTCTGGTAGGGGATTGCCCAAGACGTATAAAATACCTCTGCACTTGAGAACCTCAGTTAGCAGGGGAGACTGGGCATGCCTACCCAGCTCCATGCCAAGCAGAATCCATGGTTAAAGGTAAAGTGCCATGGTGGGGGGTTCAGGAAGATGGAGGTGCTGAGGCCCGAGGGACTGAGAAATGCTTGGCATGGAAAGAGGTGGTATCTGAGCCTGGCTTTGAAGGCTGAGGGAGATTTGGAAGAGGTTTGGGGGATTTCTGTCAGCATAAGCTAAGAAAAGCTCCAAAGTGTAAAACCTAGAACAATAGCCATGTAGTGGGGTGGGTTAAGGGCATGGACTCCAGAATCAGCCAGCTGCTTCCACATCTGCCTCTGCTATTCTGGCTCTGTGACTTCAAGCAAATGACTTAACCTGTCTCAGCTGAAGAACCCCCATTTATATGGAAACTCTCAGCCCTCAAAGCATCTTGTGGGTTCTCCCTTCCATAACCAGCTAGGACGCCATCTTGGTTTGACACATGGTGGGTACTCTGGCACCCAGATGATGGTCCTTCTTTCCCCATCAAGTCTCAGGGCTGGCCGTGGGCAGTGTTGGGGAGCCTCTTCTTTTCCCAGCTCTGCCTCTCATCTCCTCTCCCATTCACTCCAATCTGTCCACTTCAGGGTCCCGGCTCCCTCTGGTGGGTGCCTCCAGTCTCCAAAGAGCAGTGTTTTTGGCCTCAGGTGACTCTAGATATGAACCACCTTAGGGCTAACACATTCTGTAAATTATAGTATCTGTAAAACAAGCCAACGTTTTTCTCACTGATGTTGGTCAGATCCTCAGAGACATTAACAAGCACAGACTCTCTGGCTATTTATACTAAACCGAAACTTCTTTCCATTCAGTGGAGGAAGGGGAGGAAGAAGTGGGGATGAAAGGGACCAGAACTGCATTCTTCCACAGGCCAAAGAGAAACAGTGAAAGTACTTGCCTCACAGGCAACTCCCCAAATTCAAATGGCAATAATGCAAGCAAAGCCCACAGCATGGTGCCAATCACAAAACCATCCCTCAACAACCATTGTTAGTAGTGGTATTGCTATCTCCTTGACGGCCATAGGGCTTGGAGAGTTGAGATGCTTCAGTGATAAATTCTTCTAGACTGTCTTTCATAACTGTGCTAAGCTCTTTGTTAGCTGTTCTAGTAACGCTATTTCTAACAATCCTGATGGTAAATACTGCATTCATCAAGATTTTAGGTTTTTGTTTGTTTGTTTGTTTGCAAACAACCACTTACTGGGCAACTGTAGCAAAAAGAGGAAGGTGCATGGACATTCCCCATGGATTCCAAATTACTGGACCATGAAGACATGGAAGATGTCAGAGCTGGGCATCCCCTCAGGGTCTGAGAGGCAGCACTCCTTGTGTCTTCTACCCACAGACCCACTGCTAGGTCTGTTTCCTTATCTGTTAAATGGAGATGACAATGGTGATAGTACATGTACATAGATCGGTTCTGAAGATGTAAACAGTAATAGAGCTTAGAATGGGGTCTGGCACCCAGTAACTCCTATCTGTGTTTGCTTTATTGTTTTTTACTATTGTTATTGCTGTTGTTTTTGTTAGCACCAGGGACTCCATGTGTCTGCGTCTTATGCAAGCATAAACTTCCAGAAAAGAGAATGGAGTTGTTTCCTCTTGAGCCAGGTGTCACCTTAGGATGAGTCAGTTGAGGCACAGGTGGAAAGATGGCTTCGTACAGACATGACTCTCAGGGACTCATAGTGCTGTGTATTCAGGGAAGGCAGCTCTCCCAGGAGCTGTTTACAGAGTCACTATTCCCTTGGTACAGAGGAGGCAACTAAAATTCAGATAGATCATGTTACATGCTTAAGGGCACATTGTCACCAGTGAGATGTAGAACTTAGATTAAAATGTAAATTTCTGGGGCACCTGGGTGGCTCAGGCAGTTAAGGTCTGTCTTTTGATTTTAGCTCAAGTTGTGATGGAAGAATCATGAGATCGAGCCCTGCATGGAGCCCCACGTTGGGCTCTGCACTGAGTGTGGAGCCTGTTTAAGAGTTTCTCTTAAGTTGCCCCTCCTCTCTTGCTCTCGAATAAAATAAAATAAAATGTAAACTTCTATGCCTTTTAAAGCCCACAATCTCTCCATGTACGGTCTACTATGTTACCTTACCTGCCCCCACCCCCACGCCTGGGCCCATCTGGGCAGGTAGAACCACCTACATTTGCACCAAACACCGTGATGGGGCAGGTTCTTCCCACTGGAAGGAAGCATTTGGGATAAATGACCGCAAGAACACAGTAATATGCTAATACCGACTTCACAGCAAACTGACGAGAACCTGAAGTTCACCCTTCCATTTTAAATTAGGTTACACAGGCCATTAAGCCAAGTAATAATAGATTTTTAGATATTTGGACAGAGTGCACAACAGCCAGAACTTATTGTAATGCAAATGAAAACCCAGCCATTCAAGGTTAAATACATTGATTCCAGCTTAAAACTAACCTTGTCACCAACACTGGCTTTGCAAGAGAGCAGTGAAAAGCCTTATTTCCTAAATGCTTTCTATTTGTAATGAAAGGACTTTCTCAAAATGACGATGAAAACCATTGTCAAGAAAGAGGCAGAACTTACCTTGGTTTTGGAGCTGGTACTGAAGGTGGGCCTTCTTATTACAAAAATCATTAGCTTACCCTATGACCCTGCAATTGCACTACTGGGTATTTACCACAAAGATGCAGATGCAGTGAAAAGAAGGGCCACAGGTACCCCAAGGTTCACAGCAGCAATGGCCACAATCGCCAAACTGTGAAAAGAGCTAAGATGCCCTTCAACAGACAAATGGATAAAGAAGATATGGTCCATATATACAATGGAATATTACGCTTCCATCAGAAAGGATGAATACCTAACTTTTGTATCAACAGGGATGGGACTGGAAGGATTATGCTGAGTGAAATAAGTCAAACAGAGAAAGTTAATATGGTTGACAATATGATTGACCATTATCATATGGTTTCACTTACTTGTGGAGCGTAAGGAATAACATGGAAGGGGCACCTGGGTGGCTCAGTGGGTTAAGGCCTCTGCCTTCAGCTTGGGTCATGATCTCAGGGTCCTGGAATCGAGCCCCACATCGGGCTCTCTGCTCAGCCGGGAGCCTGCTTCCCTCTCTCTCTCTGCCTGCCTCTCTGCCTACTTATGATCTCTCTCTCTCTGTCAAAAAAATAAATAAAATCTTAAAAAAAAAAAAAAAAGGAATAACATGGAAGACCTTAGGAGAAGGAAAGGAAGGGTGAATTGGGGTAAATGGGAGGGGGAGATGAAGCATGAGAGACTGTGGACTCTGAAAAACAAACTGAGGATTTTTAGAGGAGAGGGGGGAGGGGGATGAGTGAGCCTGGTGGTGGGTATTGAGGAGGGCATGTATTACATGGAGCACTGGGTGTGGTGCATAAACAATAAATCTTGGAACACTGAAAAAATAAAATTAAGATGTTAAAAAAAATCATTAGCTTAGTGAAACTCTGCCCCTTTCTTTTAATTACACCAACGTAGCCCATCCAGCCTGTCGATATAACATTGAACGGATTTCAGGAGGCTATGTAGAACATTCTGCAAGTTCTGGAAGCTTGTGGATTCTTTTCGAAATTCTCAACTTTGCCAATGGATTTTCTCAAACAAGAAATGACAACAAGAATGCATAATACTACTTATAGATTTTCCTTCTCCAGGTGCCCTTTGCTTTACCAGCAGACTGAATGTTTCTCATGGGCTGGGACCTTCTTTGGCTTGCCCATTATCATAGTCCTGGAGCCTGGCAGAAATTTGTGTACCCAGGAGTTGGACAGATATGGCACCGTTCCTACTGTCCCCAATTAGGGAATGCACGTGAAAAGCTTTGGAGAATTATTTATATTTTGGTGCTATAAAATCCTTGTATGAATGTTCCCATCTGAAAATATTTCAAAATGCATAATGAATTAATAGAGATTTGGAGTTGATTAGATATCCTCTTATTTCCCCCAAACCAAGCCAAACATTTCCTAAATCCACAGGGATGACATTCAGTATCTTTTCTGTTTTCTTTACTTTATGAGAAGTCAATGGGCTCCCGATCTGTTTGTAACTTCGCTGTGATCAATAAACAAGCAACCACATGGTTCCCCCAATCATTTCGTCTATTGAACCAAATTCCGAAACTCATGGCAAATGTGTCTGAACTCCAAGCATTGTCATTTTATTTCACCACAAATATTTGCCCTCCCCAATTCCTGACCAGCTTCCTGAAATTTTCTACTTTCATTATAGAACATATTTCTGATTTTCTTTCCAGCTTGATGTTATTTCCTTCTCTAATTCCTCCAAGTCTAGATTATATTTAGGGTACACTGAAGAAGTAGTTGTGTATTCTAGAGTCCACTCATATTGACTTGCTAGACCCAACTGGTAAATTTTCAGGAATTTTGCAAGCTGATCATTCACCCCAGCCATTATTAAAACTTAAAGTTACTTAAGCTTAGGGGTGCCTGGGTGGCTCAGTTGGTTAAGCAGTTGCCTCTGGCTCGGGTCATGATCTCAGGGTTCTGGGATGGAGCCCCAGGACCAGCTCCCTACTCAATGGGGAGTCTCCTTCTCCCATTGCCCCTCTCCCGAGCTCATGCTCTCTCTCTCTCTCTTAAATAAATAAAATATTTTTAGAAAGGTACTTAAGCTTACAATTAAGTAACATTAAAAAACAGGTAATAGATATGTAAAATGTATTACTTTCTAATTATTTAACTACATTTTGCCATTCTGTATGTTCTTGGGGTTATTGGTCCGTTGGTGGAATTAGGATATCACAGTACTTCTTCCATTTCTTCCCCACTCCATGTTCTGTGATGTCATGTTGGTAGCCTGAAATAGGCTTTAGTGGGGGTATTTTCACCATGAAAATTGGCAAACTGAACGAAGCAGGGATTTTTCTTCTGTAGGGCCAGTTGTTAACAGTTGCCAGCATACCACTGAGTAGAGCGTGAGGGTACAGCGGCGGAAGGATGAAGCTCACTGTGAGTCTAGTCAAGGGCTGTGTCCCCTTGGGTGAGACACCCAATCTCTCTGAGCGTCAGTCTCCTCCTCTGTACAGTGGGATTGTTGGGAGGTTCAATCAGTGCATATAAGACACTTACCACAATTTTTATCTCAGCCTGTGCAATGGGCTCTGGAAATGCTGGTGATAGTAATCATCCTTAAACAATTCCAGGCTTCTCTGCCTTCTCTGCTCATAGGAAGACAACATGTCTTTCCAGAGTTATCTGCGGTCTGCTGCTGCTTCTGCCATCTGCAGAAGGAGGGACCGATGTTTGTCTCGGGGATAAGAACACACTTTGGTGGAGCCTGAGGGGCCTTGTGTGGGTGGAAAAGCGAAGCCCCCTTGACACAGCCTGTTGGGCAACTCTAAGTACGAGATGGCCCTGAATTCACCTGCACAGTAAAGGGAGAGGAATTTTGCGATTTGATGGCAATCTAGAATGGAGGAGTGAAGAGCCAGCAAGATTGGAAGAACCCTGTGGGCGGTGGGGGGATGGGGGTGTGGCCAGCGGGGTGGGAGCAGGGTGGGGGTGGGGGTAGGGATGGGGTGGAGGTGTGGCCAGCGGGGTGAGGATGGGGTGGAGGTGTGATCAGTGGGGAGGCGGGTCGTGTGTGTGGCAGGGTGTGGGTCCACGGGAAGGTACAGCCAGCCAGGAACCAGCCAAGTGCTTCCGAGTAACCCCTGGGGGAGAAATGCTCTGTGGTGGGGGAGAGTGGGACGTCCAGCTTTCAAGGTGAAGCTAGTTCTGGGCTTGGCTTTATTTTCCTCCCTACTGCCCCACACAGAAGTGTGGAACATTGTGTTAGGGGTGCTTTGGAAAAGTTGTAGTCAAGATGGTATGTTCATCAACACTGCCTTGGGAACCTACAGAAGCAGTGAGCTCCACGGTTTTCCCGTAGAGCATGAGATGGAAACTCCAAGCACCTTTTCTAACTATTCTGGGCAGCCTTCGAAGACATTTCCGGGGCGGTGGACTGGGGCTTACGAGCCGCAGTCTGTCCAAGCTGCACACAGATATTGCCCCAATCTATAGCTGGCCGTAATCTGTCTCAAGTTGCAGTCTGTCTGTCCAGCTTCCTGGCTTAGCTTCCTACAGTCACCTCCACATTGACAGATGAACCCCCAAGTAAGTAACTCTACCCCTAAAAAGGGTAACTCTACACGGGTCACTTCACTAGCCAGCCATTTCCACCTGAGACGTTTGAAGTAAACAACTGCTAGAAACAGCAGCCCGCTAGTTCATGTCCCCCAAACCCCAAACAGACTAAAGGGGCTGCTACTAACTTATGTGTTCCCTTTTATGTAAAGGATTCTTGATGGTTTATAAAGCATTTCTCCCCAAGCTACCTCCAGGGGCGCAGACAATAATTTTGTAAACCATCAGGTTTCTATGTGTGGTCTTCTCATTGACTACTAAAGATGTCCTTGTGATTCTGAACAACCCAAAGCATCCTATGTATTACATTTAACTTCTACTTACTTCTAATTGCTGAGGCTAGAACTTCTAGCACTATGTTGAATAGCAGTGGTGATAGTGGACAGCCCTGCTGTGTTCCTGACCTTATGGGAAAAGCTCTCAGTTTTTCCCCATTGAGAATGATATTTGCTGTGGGTTTCATATATGGCTTTAATGATATTGAGGTATGTACCCTCTATCCCTACACTGTGAAGAGTTTTGATCAAGAAAGGATGCTGTACTTTGTCAAGTGCTTTTTCAGCATCTATTGAGAGTATCATAGGGTTCTTGTTCTTTCTTTTATTAATGTATTGTATCACATCGATTCATTTGTGAGTGTTGAACCAACCTATCAGCCAGGAATAAATCCCACTTGGTCATGGTGAATAATCCTTTTAATGTACTGTTGGATCCTACTGGCTAGTATTTTGGTGAGAATTTTTGCATCCATGTTCATCAAGGATATTGGTCTGTAAGCCTCCTTTTTGATGGGGCCTTTGTCTGGTTTTGGGATCAAGGTGATGCTGGCCTCACAAAATGAGTTTGGAAGTTTTCCTTCCATTTCTATTTTTTGAAACAGTTTCAGGAGACTAGGTATTCATTCTTCTTTAAATATTTGGTAGAATTCCCCTGGGAAGCTGTCTGGCTCTAGGCTCTTATTTTTTTGGAGATATTTGGTGACTGCTTCAATCTCCTTACTGGGTATGGGTCTGTTCAGGTTTTCTGTTTCCTCCTGGTTCAGTTTTGGTAGTTTATATGTTTCCAGGAATGCATCCATTTCTTCCAGATTGTCAAATTTGCTGGTGTATAGCTGCTCATAATATGTTCTTATAATTGTATTTCTTTGGTGTTGGTTGTGAGTTCTCCTCTTTCATTCATGATTTTATTAACTTGAGTCCTTTCTCTTTTCTTTTTGATAAGTCTGGCCAGGGGTTTATCAATTTTATTAATTCTTTCAAAGAATCAGGTCCTAGTTTTGTTGATGCATTCTACTATTCTTTTGGTGTCTATTTCATTGATTTCTGCTTCTTTATTATTTCTCTTCTCCTGCTGGGTTTAGGCTTTCTTTGCTCTTCTTTCTCTAGCTCCTTTAGGTGTAGGGTTAGGTTGTATACTTGAGACCCTTCTTGTTTCTTGAGAAAGGCTTGTATTACTATACACTTTCCTCTCAGGACTGCCTTTGCTGTATCCCAAAGATTTGGAACAGTTGTGTTTTCATTTTCATTTGTTTCCATGAATTTTTAAAATTCTTCTTTAATTTCCTGGTTGACCCATTCATTCTTTAGTAGGATGCTCTTTAGTCTCTGTGTATTTGAGTTCTTTCCAATTTTCCTCTTATGATTGAGTTCTAGTTTTAAAGCATTGTGATCTGAAAATGTGGAAAGAATGATCCCAATCTTTTGGTACCGGTTGAGATCTGATTTGTGACCCAGGATGTTATCTATTCTGGAGAACGTTTCATGTGCACCAGAGAAGAATGTGTATTCTGTTGCTTTGGGATGGAATGTTCTGAATAGATCTGTGATGTCCATCTGGTCCAGTGTGTCATTTAAAGCCTTTATTTCCTTGTTGATCTTTTGCTTAGATGGTCTGTCCATTTTAGTGAGGGGGGTGTTAAAGTCCCCTACTATTATTGTATTATTATCAATGTGTTTCTCGGATTTTGTTATTAATTGGTTTATATAATTGGCTGCTCCCATATTAAGGGCATAGATATTTAAAATTGTTAGCTCTTTTTGTTGGACAGACCTTTTAAGAATGATATAGTGTCCTTCCTCATCTCTTATTATAGTCTTTGGCTTAAAATCTGATTGATCTGAGATAAGGATTGCCACCCCAGCTTTGTTTTGATGTCCATTAGCATGGTAAATGGATTTCCATCCCCTCACTTTAAATCTGGAGGTGTCTTTGGGTTTAAAATGAGTTTCTTGCAGACAGCATATCTATGGGTCTTTTTTTTCTTTTTCTTTTTCTTTTTTGGAGAGAGATCACAAGTAGGCAGAGGCAGGCAGAGAAAGAGAGGGAGGCAGGCTTCCCGCTAAGCAGAGAGCCCGATGCGGGGCTTGATCCCAGGACCCCAAGATCACGACCCAAGTCGAAGGCAGAGGCTTTAACCCGCTGAGCCACCCAGGTGCCCCTGGGTCTTTTTTTTCTTAATCCATTCTGATACCCTGTGTCTTTTGTTTGGGGCATTTAGCCCATTTACATTTTGGGTAACTATGGAAAGATATGAATTTAGTGCCATTGTATTGCCTGTAAGGTGACTGTTACTGTATATTGTCTCTGTTCCTTTCTGGTCTATGTTACTTTTAGGCTCTCTCTTTGCTTAGAGGACCCCTTTCACTATTTCCTGTAGGGCTGGTTTGGTGTTTGCAAATTCTTTTAGTTTTTGTTTGTCCTGGAAGCTTTTTATCTCTCCTTCCATCTTCAGTGACAGCCTAGCAGGATATAGTATTCTTGGCTGCATATTTTTCTCATTTAGTGCTCTGAATATATCATGCCAGTCCTTTCTGGCCTGCCAAGTCTCTGTGGTCTGCTGCCAATATAATATTTCTGCCATTGTATGTTACATCCCTCTTGTCCCGAGCTGCTCTCAGGATTTTGTCTTTGTCTCTGAGACCTGTAAGTTTTACTATTAGATGACAGGATGTTGACCTATTTTTATGGATTTTGAGGGGGGTTCTCTGTGCCTCCTGGTTTGATGCTTGTTCCCTTTGCCAAATTAGGAAAATTCTGTGCTATACTTTGCTCCAATATATCTTCTGCCCCTCTCTCTTTCTTCTTCTCTGGGATCCTGATTATTCTAATATTTTTTCATCTTATGGTATCACTTATCTCTCATTCTCCCCTCGTGGTCCAGTAGTTGTTTATCTCTCTTTTTCTCAGCTTTTTTATTTTCCATCATTTGGTCTTCTATATCACTAATACTCTCTTTTGCCTCATTTATCCTAGCAGTAAGACCCTCCCTTTTTGATTGCACCTAATTAATAGCTTTTTTTATTTCAACTAGGTTAGATTTTAGTTCTTTTATTTCTCCAGGGAGGGATTTTATTTCTCCATAAAGGGATTCTCTAGTATCTTCCATGCTTTTTTGAACCCAGCTAGCACCTTGATAATCGTCACTCTGAACTCTAGTTCTGACATCTTACTAATGTCCATATTGATTAGGTCCCTAGCAGTCAGTATTGCCTCTTGTTCTTTTTTTTTTTTTTTTTTTTTTTTTGAGGTGAGTTTTCTGGCCTTGTTATTTTATCCAGCTACGAATAGATGAATGAGAGAACAAAATACTAAAAGGGTAGCAATGACTCCAGAAAAACATGCACAAACCAAATCAGAAGAGACCCGAAACTGGGGGGAGAAGAAAGAAGGGAGGGGGGAAATATATAGATATAGATACAGATATAGATATATGAAACTTGATTTTGGGTGTATTTTGGTCTGTTAGGAGAAAGTGCCTCACAAAATTTTAAAGAAAGAAAAACTTAAATATATACAAAAATAGAGTTAAAAACGACAAAGGGATGGAATATAACTGTAAAGATGAACATTTAAAAAGATTCTAAAAAAGGAATTGATAAGATAAGAAGTTGGTTGAAAAAAGAAAAAAAAAAAAAAGAGGAAAGAATGTGATCAGACTGGAGACTAGAACAAAGCCATGCACTAGATTTAGGGTATATTTTGATCTGTTAGAAGAAACTCTGTCCCAAAATTTTAAAGAAATAAAAACCTATATGTATACAAAAAATAGGGTTAAATACAATGAAGGGATAGAATATGACTATAACAATGAAATTAGAAAAGTTTTTTTTTAAGATTTTATTTATTTATTTGAGAGAGAGAGAGAGCGAGAGAGAGCATGAGAGGGGAGAAGGTCAGAGGGAGAAGCAGACTCCCAAAGCAGACTCCCCACAGAGCTGGGAGCCCGATGTGGGACTCGATCCTGGAACTCCAGGATCATGACCTGAGCCAAAGGCAGTTGCTTAACCAACTAAGCCACCCAGGCACCCAGAAAAGATTTTTTAAAAGGTATTGATAAGATAAAATAGTTAAAAAACGTTAAAATAGGAAAGAGGAAAAATTTTTAAAAATAGAATAAGAAAAAACAAAATTAAAAAAATTTAACTTTGAAAGACTAAAGAATCATGGGGAAAAAGTCATGAATTCTGTGTGCTGCATTCCCTGTAGCTCCGAAGTTTTACAGTTCTCATTGATCAGTGAACTTGGTGTTGGGTGGATGTTCTTGCTGATCTTTTGGGGGCGGGGCCTGTTGCCCGGATTCTCACATGTCTTTGCCAGGGGCGGGATTGCACCGCCCTTGCCAGGGGTGGGGCTCAGTAATCTGCGCCATTTCGCACTGGGAGCTTTTGTTCCCTGAGCACTTTCCATACAGCTTTGGAGGCCGGGAATGAAGATGCCAGCCTCTGCGGGAGGAGCCGAGAGCTCGGCCCCCTCCTCAGTGCGCCATCGGAAAAAAGCAGTCAGTCCCTCCCGTCTCCCTGGTCTCTGGCGCGCTTGGAGCTCACCCAGTCTGTAACAGAAAGTTTGTATCTCTGGCCCACAGCCCTGTTTGGAGTCTCCAAAGCCCGCCGATTCCTGCTATGTGCTCTCCAGCCGCTCCTCCTGGAGGAGGAAGGTGAGTCTCCGTGGATGTGATGATATTTAGGTCTCCTACTTCTCTACCATCTTGCTCCTCTCCTCTTATTGCCTTGTAAGGCGCTCTTGTGAAAGGGTGCGTCAGAAACAAGAACTTAGTGCCCTGAATTTTGGAAGAGAGCTTTGACCTAACCTCCTAAAAGACCAAAATAACCCTGCTGGTAGGCCCAGAGTGATGACCCCAGTGTCTGCCAGGGCATGGTGGGGGGAAGGAGGAACCAGTCTGTGATCAGGGGTGGGGAAACCAAGGAAGGATGGCTACTGTTTTTCCTGTTCTTTGGAGAAATTAAATTAGTTGTCTCAGACTTGGAGAAAGACAGACCGAGGGTCTTGAAACACATCTGATATCTCTGGTTTTGGGGGGAGGAGGTAGGGGAGGAGGGGGGTGGAGAGAATGCTGGAAAGTGAGACAAGGACAGAGAATGGAAGCGAAAGGAGCTGCATTTCTGGGTTTCTCCACAGGACCAGGGAGGGGACTCTGCAGACAAACGGAGGCAGGTGTTAGGAAGCGTGTGGTCCTAGTCCTGCCTCCCCAGATGGGCATCTCCAGCAGATGGATTTATGAAGTATGGCAGCTCCTCCCTTATCCACTGGGGGTCTTGGAGTGCATTCCATGAGGAGAAGGGAGGAACCACCATACTGGGGAGAGCAGCTGATCAGCATACCCTTCCAGGCTTTTCTCAATGTTCAGCCGTGCCTAGCAATCTCTCTCCCTTTCACTGGCCAAGCTGGACATTGCCTTGAGATTCCGATTCTTTTTTTTTTTTAAGATTTTATATATTTATTTGACACAGAGAGAGAGAGAGAGAGAGATCACAAGTAGGCAGAGAGGCAGGCAGAGAGAGAGGAGGAAGCAGGCTCCCTGCTGAGCAGAGAGCCCGATGCGGAGCTCCATCCCAGGACCCTGAGATCATGACCGGAGCCGAAGGCAGAGGCTTTAACTCACTGAGCCCCCCAGGTGCCTTGAGATTCCAATTCTTGAGACAGCCGAAGACATTAAGAAAGGAGCTTTGCCGAGGCCTCATATTTTAAGCATTAATGCATCACTGAAGTTTTGTTTGAACGAATTTCCAGTCCTCTCCTGCCGTCCCACTGGGCCCCCGGGAGGGATGTGCAGGGCACTGCAAGGTCAGTAGGGGCTGTGGAAGTTGAACTATACTTCCTGATTTGGCTCTGTGCCTGGAGGCTTCTCACCCTGGGTGTTTGAAGAAGAGGAGGCAGTGCCCGTGTGAACAGTGACCAGGCTCGGAGGTGCAGGTTGTGTTGATAGAGGACTGTCCTCTGAGACCGTGTTAATATCCACCCACAATTTCAACCAGGAGCATACGATTGGTTCACTCAGCTGTTTATTCCCGGCGTCCATTCACTCGGGAAGGAGAAAGCAGGAAATACGAAGCAAATTACATTTCCTTCATAGCCGAGTAGGTTGGACTCATTTTCAGATTCTTACAGTTACCTCTGCACGTTGCAAGAGAAACAGACGCCAGAGGCTTTCAGAGACTCTTTCCTCTTAGCTTTCCTCTGGTCTGCTGTCTTCCTTTGTTTTGCATTTGATATTTGAGTTTCTTTCCACTGGCTCCTTCCCTGGACCAGCAGCAGTTAGAAGCAGCAGGTGTAATAATGGTCTAGGGCACAGAGAGGATCCAACACGGGGGCTGGGTGTGGGGTTCCTGAGACTGAATCTCACGCTTTCGTGAACTAGTGGTAGCCAAACTAGAAGGATACTTTTGGAAGTCATCGATCTCTTCCAAGCATTAGCGTGTTGTCATCTGTAAAATGGGGAAAATGGCCATCGTGTCACACACCACAGGGTTATGTGCAAGTTAAAAGAGAGAAGACAGTGCAGGAAACCGGCGCCAAATCAAGGGTTGGGGGCATACACAAATTTGTGAATGAGTGAGCCTTGAGCTTGGCTTAGGGATGGAATTGAGACAAGTCATTGTGAATTTTTTCTGATTGCTGGATTGTTTCTTCACACACTGGAATTTTGGATGTTAAGACACCAGTCATCTGAGTTCTTCATTGAAATGCTCACTTTTCTGGACCTCTAAGAAATTTCTGCACAAATAGTGGGTGAATGTATGGTGCGTGTGTGTGTGTATTTCCCATATCTTATGGAGGAGAATGCTGTTCTAGTTTCTTCCAAACAGTTTCTGTGTGGCGAGCCGAACCCACTAACCTTCCTGATAAAGACATATTTGTCAAGCAATGGAAATGAAGGCCAGATTCCACGATTATGTATTTCTAGCACAATACTTGATACTATAAAAAGTAGCATCCAATGTGGTGTTTCAGGGAGTTTACAGAGACTGGAAATGGGTGGTTTAATCTTTAGATGCATGAAATCCTTTGTACTTTTCAAAGTCCTCTCACTTACAACATCTCATTTGGTTCTAACAATACCTCTTGCAGAGATGCAAGTTTATTGTTGTATCTCCACTTTATAGATTGTAAAATATACACCTAGTAGTCTTGGGCAAGTTTTGTAGAGGAGACGGGATTAAAATTCCCATACCCCCACTGGAGTATTCTTTTGCGCTAGCTGGTCTCCCACTTTCCCTTTTTGTCCTTCTAAAGCCTACTCCCCACACAGCAGCAAGAATGACCTTTGAAAGCGTGAGTCAGATCATGTCACTCTCTCGCTGAAAACCCTCCAAGGGCTCCCCATTGCAACCCCTCAATCTGAAGTCCTTGCGATGATTTACAGGCTCCTGGGTGAGCGGGCCCCTGGCTACTCCTTCTGTTCTTTCTCTGGCTCACCACCCCCCAGCTCAGGGAGTCTTTTTCTGCCTCAGGGCTTTGGAATGGGCTATTTCCTTTACTTGGGATGCCCTTTTCCTATAATGGTATCCAGTTTTAGGCATATCGTCATGTAAACACATTCGAGGATCAAAGCTGGAATCACCCTGTATTGTCTTCAAAATGCTTATGACCATCTGAAATTAACAACTTCATTTACTTGTTTATTTCAACTCTCCTCACTAAAATGTAACAGACTTTAATCTGTTTTGTTCATCCCTGTGTATCCTACAATGTTTAAAATAGCACCTGCCCCATAGTAAGTGCTCAGTACTTATTTGTTGGAAGAACGGGCCCTCTTTATCACTTAGAAAGCAATGCAAGAATAGGAAACTGGGTTAAGATTTGGGGTGAAGTAATCCAACAGCTGTTGGCACGGTATCTGAAACCTGAATTATTTTAAGGACTTAAGCTGCTACTATAAGCCCAGAAACAGAGTAAATGCAGTTATATAACATTATTCTCCAAAAGAACAAATTCATAGCAAAATTAGCAGATTTGAATATTTGCTCAGTACGAGGCTGTGGAGGTTTCTACCAAAGTCAGTATTTGTAAATTTATAATATTTACTTAATATTTAATACTGAAACCAAAGTACAGAAATTTACTGAGATAATAACTTTCATTCTTTGGGGAATATGATAAAATCGAGCTATGAACACAAGCTGCTCTTTTTGTTGTGAGTTTCTTGCTTCCAATAAATTTCAGCTCTAAGTCAGTAACTAGGAGAATGAAGGTCAAACCTAGTCTATGTGAATGAGCAAAATTACGGTTGTAATTCTGACCGCTAATGACCGATTTTCTCTTTTCCAAGAAAAAGCACAGGAGGGCAGGGGGAGTTACCATTCTATGCAAAAGGTAAATCTGTGCTAGTAATAACATAAATAGGGTTTCATGCATGAATTTTACCTTCAGTCTCCTGTAAGAGTTTTGTCATCACAATGCTTAGAAAAAGGTCTACCTGGGGGTTTGGTTTTCTTCTCCTACCTACGAAATTTCCGCACCTTACACACCCCTTCCTTAGCTCCTGTAACACACTTGGGCAGATAGAGCTGTTTTTCCATTTAAGGAACAAACACAGTCTCTAGTGCCCAAATGGTATCAAGTATTCTGACAGTGGATTCTGCTGCATGAGTTCAGCAGGAGTCATTATCTGGGGACGGTGGGTGGCACCGATCCTGGGGAAAGTGTTGGGCAGGTATCACGTCTGTCTGTACTTGATCTGAAGGTATGCAAGGTGGAGGGTGGGTATGCATTCTATTCTATCCCTGTTCTTTCATTTTTCAGTATTGATTTCTTGGAAAGAGGTTTCAGTCAGTCCTCTAGAGACATTACCAGTTGAGAAGGACATTAACAAAGAAGGGTCTTAAGCTGTGTCTACAGGAGGCCTCTCTAATTGGTCTCAAAGTGAAACATTCGGGCCATCAGCCTTTATCTTCAGAGGAGGAAACCAAACGACCCACTTTACTGACTCTGCTCCACTGAAGAAGGTAAAATGTTGCCTGCACCGACTCGTCCATTTAAGCCAGAGCAGATTGGCCTCCATGACAAATTAACCAGGGGGAAAAGAAATCCAGCAAGGAGATTGTGCAGCAGCAGGCTTACCTGGAAGAAACTTCACTGGAGTTCTGTTTTCATTGAAAGGAAAACCCCTTTCAGACTCTGATGCTGCTTCAGGCTTGTCTGGTAGAGGGTGTGGTTTGTTGTTTTTTTTGTGCCCCACGGCGAGGTCACTTGGACCTCCTCTCCTTAGGCAGGCAGTTTCCTTACTGTCCCACTGACAGGCTACCCTCCTCTCTGCCACTGAGCCTTTGCCTCATCTGAGCCTCCTCCTGCTGTTCCGTGTTGGGGGGACTCGGGATCCCATTTTCACCAAATATCCCGGAGGGGTCTTAAGGCGGGCAAGTCTGTCCAGCCCAGCTGCGGTGGGAGGTGGATGGTGGGGACGGGAGCCCCTGATATTAGGAGGTGCTTCCATGTCTGGTAAAGCTGCTCAGGGTTATTTCTGGGCTGCGGCTGCCTTAAATCCTCTGCGCTGGGCCTTCTAAACCAGCATTCGGGGTCAGGGCTGGTCCTAAAGCAGGAAGCACAAAGTCTTTATATTGACAGGGCTTGGGGCTAATGCTCTGCCCTCAATTTATGGAGGAGGAAACCGAAGCTTCCGTGGGAACTTGCCTTGCCCACATGGAGCATCAGAGGGAGAGCTCAGATCGCCAACTCGGGGCCAGATTCATGGGCTTGTGCCCCCATATTCCTCCTCCCCCGGGCATCCCGGGTCTCTAAAGGGCTGTACATGCAGGGCTTTAGGCTCTGCCGTCCTCATTTTGAAATTCGGGGTAAGTTTATCCGTGAACGTGTGTTTTGTGAGCGAAGGCTGATGGGGCCATGGAGCATGCCCGTGGGTAGAGCCGAAATGCATGATTCTTGGCCTGCTGTGTGTGCCCATACTCCCTGCCGAGTCCTGATCCGAAGACCCGAGGGGGTCCCGTGTCGCACATGCACGGCAAGTGTGAGAGGCCCAAGGCTGAGTGAACAGGGCCTCCGAGAGCCCCAAAGGCCATGCTTCCCACTCGAACCACAATTTGCCTCCAACACACAAAGGAAATGGCATTTAAGAAACCCCGGGTGCCAAAGGAACCCTATCATTTCCCTTCTTCCTGGTGTTCCTTATTTTTGCATTTCAAAGAGGCGTTCTAAAAATGGACAACGTAAAGGTGAGCAGCAAAACCCATGCAGTTACTATAAAATTCTAATTTTGCTTTACTTGCAAAGTGAGAAGGACTGTGGATAGAACTTTCTAGGTGGGGTTTCCAGCAGCGCCCCTTCCCCCAGAGAGGGGAAGGGGTGGAAGGGCAGAACACCCAGGAGGGGGGGCTGGGGAGGCCCCAGTGTCTCCTCAGGCATGATGATGTCACTCTGCCTTTCACGTGGAAAATCTGTGCTGCAGCTTTACCTTGGTCTCCATGGAAACTGGGAAAGCATTCACAATGAAAGTTAAAACACCTTTCCTCTGGCCCTCCTTCAAGTAAGGAATCTCCTGTTACTACATTATCTTAACCAATGCCCGCAGCTGCCAACTCCTACCATCCTAAGGGGACAGGGCCCGGTCCGTTCCAACGCAGGCCCCCTTGAAGCAATCACCTGTCCTTTGACTCTTCCGGGCCGGGCAGCAAGAGAACACCTGACCAGTCTGTCGGGTCCAAAATGAGCATGAGCTTCGGCTTCACTGAGGACACAGAATTGAGCTGCGTGGCTTCCAGCCTTCTGCAAGTTGTAGTTGGATTTTCTTCGAGCCGACAGCAGACATCTTTTGGAAGGTTTGTTATACTTGGGTTTGAAGTAAGCTTGGAAGACGGAACTAGCTCCCAACATGGAGGTTACCCTGGGGCGAAGGTGGGTGAATGTTCACATTCCCATCCACCCTGAGCTTCCCACCCAAGAAAGGGGCCGCCCAGGGTGTTAGCTGGTTGCTCGCCCTGGGAGCACTTTGTTCCCTCTCTGGCGGTGACCCGGGAGACCTCACAAGTAGTCCTCCCAAGAGAGCACCAGGAAGGGTATGGAGTTGTGACCCTGCCCGCTTCAAGGAAATGCTCCACGAGCGTCGTCTCGGGAATTCGGTGGGCTTGGCTTCTAATCTTCAAGAATGAAAATTACTCTATGGCAGGGACTGAGCGCTTTCAATGTGAGTGAAATTCATTCCTATGAAATTCATTCATTCATTCCTAGTCATTCATAGTGAGTTTTTGAACTCCCGAATGCCTGCCCTCCTTGCGATTCAGACAGGCACCTCATTCTCCTCCTGCTGAGGGGAAAGACATCCATGAAGAAAGCAGCAGGTGGGCGCTTCCCATGAGCTCTTCTCTGTGCCCACAGCGTGAGCATGCCTCACAAGGAAGCAAAGCAAACCAAAGCAAAATGTATCTGTCCCCGTCCCCCAGGCCCCCTCAGCAAACACACTCGCCTGCTTTGCCCTGCACCTGCAGGGTTGTGGCCCGCTCACCTGTGTTGCTTTCTTGAGCCCTAATGGTGCATTTCCATGGAGAGGAGATAAGTGTCCTAATTAGGAAGGCTTCAAAAATGAGTGATGGAGGCATTATTGGATTTGGTTTGCGCATCGTTGCAGTCTGAAGCCCACATGCATTAAGCAGCTATGAATCAGGGTAATGGGCAGGCCCGGCAGACAGAAAGAAATGTAAAAGGTCTGTTGGGAAAGAAAATCCTTAATGAGTTTTCTATTGAAATAACGGATGAATGGCTTGTTGGAAATAGGTCAAGGGAAAATATATATTTATATATTCACTCTTCCTCGATCCCTTGTGTCTAACTTGCTGTCCAGAAAGCTTTAACTTTGTGGGCTATTACCATTAGAGCCTTAACACGAATAACGATATCTATATGTAATGTTTTCAACGTGGCAGAATCGCCTGGAAGAATAGGGTGCTGGGAACCACGTTGATTTTCTTGTGGGGGATCCTTATATTGCCCTTCAAATCCTTGCTGAGAAAATGACTCCTCTGGGAAGACTGTTGGCTCTCCTGCTTCTGATCGTGCGTGCTCTCCTACTTCCCATCTCGTAACAGGTTTCAAAAACCTTTTAAAAAGATTGTAACTAGTCTTATTCTTTCCTCACTGCTGTTAACTGCAGTGGAAGAATGTAGTAGGAAAGGCATGGGGAGGTAGCATCAGGCAGACCTGTATGCAAAGGTTAGCCTTCTCCAATGCGTGCCATGCATTTTTGGACAAGGCGTAACTCTTGATTTCTTCAGCTGTAAAGCAGGGATGATGACAATATCTACTTGGACTATTGTTACAGGATTTCAGTGAATAAGTATATGTAAAGCGCAGAATGTGCATTGTTTAAGAATACATGTCCAAGATAATTATTATTCAGGCATTGGTTACTTGCACTATTGCAATAGCTTGCAATCTCTGAAATATGTGGATCTGTTACCTTACATGACAAAAGGTGGATGTGATTAAGTTGAAGACCTTGAGATGAGAAGATCCTTCTAGACTTTTCGAGTGGGTCCAATGTAATCAGGTGGGTCCTTAAAAGTGGAAGAGGGAGGGGGTGCCTGGGTGACTCAGTCGGATGAGCCTCTGACTCTTGATTTGGGCTCAGGTCATGATCTCAGGGTTGTGAGATTGAGCCACTTGGGATTCTCTGTCTCCCTCTGCCCCTCCCCAACTGCTCACGCACGTAAGCACTCTCTCTCTAAAAAAGGAAAGGAAAAAGTGAAAGAGGGAGGCGGAAGGGTGGGAATGATGGGATGTGGGGACGGCAGCCGCTCTTGCTGTCTCTGAAGATGGAGGAAGGGCAGCAGGAGCTCAGAAATCACAAAGAACCGACATTTGTGGCTCTCACAGTGGACTTCAATTTGTCAATGGTGCTGTAGAAAGTGATTAAAAGTAAGACATGGCTTATTTGGAGATGCAAATCCTACAGTGCTGTGTCTTCTTGAGAGTAATCTTATTTGAAGACTTTTGTTCCTCAATATTGGTGGCCCCTTACTACTACCTGCAGAATTTATGCACACAGAAATACTGGCTAGGGTATTTTGACTTAGCTGATAATTCAGCCCATTGGTAGATTTTTAAAAAATAAAATGAATGATGGCTTATTTGATTGAATTAAGAAAGTCAACCGGTTGACCTGGATACCAGTCACGGTTTAGGTGCAGGGAATAAGCACCATTCTCAGGGCGCCTGGGTTGTTCAGTTGGTTAAGCATCTGACTCTTGATTTCAGTTCAGGTCATGATTTCGGGGTCCTGGAATAGAGCCCCACGTTGGGCTCCTTGCCCAGTGGGGAGCCCACATGGAGGTTCTCTCCCTCTCTCTTTGTCCCTCCCCACCAAGATAAATAAATAAATCTTTTAAAAAGTAAACACTATTCTATTTTTTTTTCCTTTTCTTTGTTTGACTGTGGGGAAATATGCATATATTCAAATGTGCTATCGTAACTGTCTTTAAGTGTGCCTTTCAGTGGGGTTAAATACGGTCACAGTGTTGTGCACCTATCACTGCTGTCCATTTCCAGAACTTGTTCATCATCTGAAATAGAAACTGTGCCCACTGAATAATAACTTGCCTTTCACCCCAACCTGAAGGACTTCCTCCTAGGCCAGGTTTCAGGATAACAGACTCCCTTGGCTTTTGTTTGCCTGGAAATGTTTTAATTGTGTCTTCATTTTGACAGTTTTGCAGCTACGGTGTTCTTGCTGGACAGTTCTCTTCCTTCGGCACTCAAAGTGGATGATTCCCACTGCCTTTGGCCTGAAAGACTTGTGCTGAAAAAAACACCAGTAATTGTATAGGGGACCCTTGTGTGTGACAAGTCATGCCACTGTCCCAACCCAACTTCCCCAATCCCAAACCCTTTCCTCTACTCTCCATATTCAGCCCGAGTCCTTTAGCTGTGTCCCCCAGTTCTCGAATGTATCCTCCTCTCTATCTTCACGGCCATGACTTGGGTTTAGCTCTTATTGGGATTACAATCTGCTTCTTACCATGTTTTCCCAAATATGCTTTTGCCTTTCCCCAATACACTCTCCAAGTTTCACAAATTCAACGGAACGGAGGCAATAATGAACATGAGGTTCACTTTTTTGAAGTTGTTTGTTGGTTCCGTGTTGCCTTTAGCCAAGTCCAGACTCACGGCCGTGTCGTGTAAGGCCTGTTGGTGCAGGGGCCTTCAGCCCACCAGGCCCCTCTGTCTTTGCCCCATTTTCTCACGCTCACTCAATCACTGGAAGTTTCATGATGGCGTTGTGGGCATCCGGAAGCCTCATCATCCCATTTTCTTCCCAGTGCAGATGAAATATTTTTCATTCTCCCAGAGCATCTTATACATGGTTTCATCACATGGCTGAGCTCTCTGGCTCATACAGCCTTCTGTCTGTGGAAGTGCTTTCCCACTCTACATTAGAGAAGGGACATTTTAAATTTAATTTTATGTATTTAATGCCTAGCAAAATGAAGGCTCTATAAATCCTTGTGGAACGGATAAATGAATGAGTCATCACCATTCTTATTGTAGGGAAGCATTTTTAGAAAGCTGTCGGCATCCCTCTTATTCTTTAGAGAAAATTAAAAAAAAATAAGTTGCCCTATTGTTAATACTTTATCCAATAGATGAATACATGGGAAAAGTCTGACCAGTTTCTGTGTCTTTGAGGAGAAAGATATGGAATTAATGTTCTACAAGTAGGTTCTTTTGAGACTTTTGTGATATAAAAAAATTATTCTTTGATTTCTTCTTTTTGAGAGAGAAAGAGAGAGAGAGCACACATCCATAAGCAGGGGAAGGGTGAAAGGGGAGAGAGAGAGAGAGAGAGAATCCCAAGTAGATTCCTCACTGAGCACAGAGCCTGATGCAGGGTTTGATCTCACAACCCCAAGACCATGACCGGAACCAAAATCAAGAGTTGGATGGTTCACCAACTGCACCAGGCATCCCTCTTCTTTGATTTCTATAGGACAATAAACACAAACCATATTTTTCTCTCAGGCAAGCAGATGCTTGTACAGTTGTGCCCGTTCGCATGCCTCTCATTGAATTATCCCTTCCTTTCTGTCATCACTCGAACGCTACTTTTATTGTTTCCCATTCACATCCCTTTCCCAGCGCCCTACCACACAGTGTAGACCCCAGAGCCGAAGTTCGAGAACTCTCACGTCGATGCCGGACTGGTGGTTCTTCCAGGACACAATTGTCCATCACATTGAATGACATTCTGTTTTTGCATTTGTTGGATGTTTCCACAGGTCACCTTGTGCCATTGCTCTTCCTTACCACTGGGCTGTCTTCCGATTTGGGTTTTGATGGCCATTCATAATATAATGATTCTGGAGGATAGCCCTGCAAATTGCAGTAAAGAGGTCAATGTAAGCTATCAGAGCTGGAGAAAGACCAGAGGAAAGAGTGCTAAGTCAGATGAGGCCAAGTCCTTTGAGAGACAGAGGCATGCAGTACCTCTTATAAGCTGATTAGTCATTTCTACAGTTGTTTCTTTTGGGGGAGACAATGAAAATTGGACCCGAGAGAAGTGGTACTGTTTAGAGAAGGGAGGAAAGTAGCTTCGAATTTCCATGAGACCAATCACCTACGTGTGTACCTTGGAAGATACAGAAAACATAAGCCACTGTGAACTCTACACTTGGTCCCTCCTCAGCTTTTCCCATTGAGCTCACTACATGTTAGTTAAGTTGGGCTACTCATTCTTTCCCAGTCATCTCCTAAGCATCTCTATGCTTTTAAATCATAGATCTCCTTGGTTGCCTCTCCTTGGAAAACATCCATTGGTGTCCTGAATCTCTGAGTCCTTCCAGTCCTTTCCATTCTAGAACGCAGCTCGCTACGTGGAGCTTTGCTAGATCCCCACAAAATAATCTCTTCCTGCTTGTGTGAGCCCAAAAGCACCATCTTGAATCCTCTCCTTGTTATCTACCTTATGTTGAGGTGATTTGATTTTGTATCTTATGCACCTTACAACCCACTCCCCTCTGCCCCCCACCCCACCCCTGTCTGGGCCCTGCACCCGCCTTGTGTCTGATAGGTGCTCTGAGAGGCAGCGTTGTGCGGATGCCGCGGAGAGCACTGAGAGACCCTCGGTGTAAGGCAGACGGCTGGGACCATGGGGGCGCACAGAGGTGTGAGGGATGTCAGAACTGGGGCAGTGTTTCCACGACCAGGGCATGGAAGAACCGGTGCCTAACCAAAAGCTGCATTAGAAACTTGAGGGCTTCGACTCATTCTTGCGCTTCGGGAAGGGGAAAAAAGAGCCCAGCTGAAGTCCCTATGTCCTGCTCTCTTCTGCCCTGTTCTGGAACGCAGTTATTTTGAGAAGAAAGAGAAGGGGACGGGGTCTCAAGGAAAGCGAAGAAGCCCAGCAGACAGTGTGAGGTTTCTTACATCGAAGACATTGACGAAATGACAGGAGCTTGCTCCGTAAGGAGCCTTTAGGTTATTTTCGCAACCCTCAGGGAGCCACCGGTATTTGGAAAAATAATGCCAGCCATTGGCACTCAGCTCTCCCAGTGGTCTGGGCCTGTGTAACATTTACTGTTGGGGCTGGAAGTTTAACTTGCAAAGTCTGCTGTCATCTCTGGACTCCAGGGTCCGGGGCTGTTTTTCATACCTCGAAAATCCCAAAGGAGCTTACATGTTTACCTGCGACGGGCTCCTCAGGCCAACTAAAATGTCAAGTGTTTTTACTTTCGACTGGAATTATTTCCACTCTAGGTGGGAACACTCTTAGGCTAATTTGAAGTTGATTGGTAAAACATGAACTATTTTTTTTTTTTTAAACGCAATGTTTCGCTACATAGGCTCTTTCAAATATGGGTTTTCCATACTTATAAGAACAAAGACTTCAAAGTGTTTTTTCCCCCTTTGTTCTGTTAGGAGGTATTTTAACCCTGCAGCTCTGTGTATCTGCATTCCTGTAGGTTGTTACTTTGTGTACAGGTCTGACTCTTTTCTGTACCTTTCGCTCACTTCACCTGTCTTTTGCATATTTTTTAAAAAGATTTTATTTATCTGACAGAGAGAGAGAGACACAGCGAAAGAGGGGAACACAAGCAGGCGGAGTGGGAGAGGGAGAAGCAGGCTTCCCACTGAGCAGGGAGCCCGATGCGGGGCTCGATCCCAGGACCCTGGGTTCATGACCTGAGCCGAAGGCAGCCACTTAACTGACTGAGCCACCCAGGTGACCCTCATCAGTACTTCTGTAAGACTATATTTAAACTTATTGTTTCTTTTTGACATTTTAAGTCAAATGATGAGGTAGCAAAGAACAATTTCAGGGGAAAATTGTCTTATATAATCTCCCAACCCTAACATAAAATTGTCTCATTTTTGTATTTTATCTTTTGGAATTAGTTAATATGAGCTCAAAGTGTTTTTCAGTCATGTTAAAATCATTGTATGGGTGCCACAAGTTACATAGTCACCAAATAGTAGTTCACCTAAAACAAAAGGGTATGAAGTCAGGCGGATAACAATAGAAAATGGTATGCTGAGAACTGGGGGAGGGACAGGGCTGATAAAAAAAATAGGGAAGAGAGTGGAGGAGGTTAACACTTGGGAATTTTTTTTTATAATTACGCTTTTAGGTGTTTTTTAAAATGTTTTCCTTTTTTTTTTTTTTTTTTTTAAGACCTTACTTCTTTATTCGAGAGAGAGAGAGAGAGAGAGAGTGAGCGCATGAGCGGGGGAAGGGGCAGAGACAGAAGGAGAAGCAGGTTCCCTACTGAGCAGGGAGCCCCACTGACTCTGGGATCATGACCTCAGCCAAAGGCGGACACCTAACCAACTGAGCCATCCAGGTATCCCTGCTTTTAGGTTTTAAATAACAGCTGGTATGTGCATGACTATAAATACTCTATATGGAGGCTTTTAAATAACAGTTGGTATGTGTATGACTATAAATATATGTAAGCTACAAAGTAAAAGAGTACAATGAATGCTGGGAGCCCACCACCCAACGCAGAATCTTGAACAGGTAGCCATCATTTGCATCATTTGCATCTACTCTATCCCATCTGGCTGCCTCGCCCCCAAAGACAATCATTCTCCTGGATTCTGTGTTAATTATTCCCTTGTTTTTACTCCTGTGTTAAAAGTTGAGGTACTCAGGGGATACCTGGGTAGCTCAGCCAGTTAAGCTTCCCGACTTCTGATGTGTGCCCAGGCTTTGGACAGGTGCTATCGTGGGATGAGGGTCTTGGAAACCGGTCTTGGAAACCGTGGGAGCAGGTAAATATATTTTGTATTTGGTAGAAAGAAAAATCACTGGGCCAGAGGGTGGACTGTGGTAGGCAGACTTTTCCTGGGGGCCCTCAAACTTCTAGTCCTCTCTCCTTGAGTGTAGGTGGATCTAGTGAATATGACAGCGTATTATTCACACGATTAGATTACTGGCCAGTTGGCAGGGTTAATTTCAAAAGATTAATCTGGGTGGGCCTGACCTAATCAGGTGAACCCTTAAAAGGGTGGGTACTGGGCATTTCCTGAAGCCAGAGAGAGTCAAAACAGTACAGACATTTTCTTGCAGACCTTGAAGAGATAAGCTGCTATGAGTTCCACAACACGGGGAACTGAGTTCTACCAACAATCTGAGTGAGCCTGGAAAAGGACCCCTAGTTCTAATTAAGAACACAGTCCAAACGACAGGTAGACACAAGGTTATGGCCCTGTGACCCCTGAGGTGAGAGGCTGGCTGAGCCCTGCTGGGACTTCTGACCTACAGAACAGAAAGAATCAATGAGAACTGTTCTAAGCTGCTGCTTGTGGTAATTTGCGGTTGCAGAAATAGAGAATGAAATCCACAGTGTCTGAGCGGAAGAATAAAGGATGAGTGACGGGGGCGGGCTTTGTTTTAAAGCAGTAATCACTGTCTTAGTGTTTTGCGTCGTGCTTGTATTTCTTACTTTCCTCCTTTCTTCCTGTTCTTGTCCCCCACTCCACAAATCTTCCTTTGAAGTGTCTCTACCTAGGCACACCGATCCCTTTTTCGGTCGTGTTAGGCGACTCTACTGCAACCACATTCACTCCGAATCAGTGGAGTTGACAGGGTGGGACCCGGTGAGAGCCCCGCTGTGGGTCAGCCCAGCGGACCCCAGCAACATGCATGACTCGTTTGCCGACCCGTAGTTGGACCAGAATGTGTCTGAAGTTCCTCTTTGCCCAGATGTTCATGAGTCTATGAACTGCCCACATCTGCATACAAAGTGGGAAAAAATGGTGTCGCCGTTTCTGGGGTGCTTGGAAGGAGGGCATGCATGGCTGCAGTCAGCAGTGCGCCTGGAGCTTGGCCCACCTCCCCTGGAACAGGCTCGTGGCGTCCCCCACCCCACCCAGCCTTGCTCAAGAGCCTCGCCCAGGCCATGAAGACTGGGCTTCCAGGGGCGCCTGGGTGGCTCAGTGGGTTAAAGCCTC
Source organism: Nasua narica (assembly GCA_028533885.1). Taxonomy (NCBI): domain Eukaryota; kingdom Metazoa; phylum Chordata; class Mammalia; order Carnivora; family Procyonidae; genus Nasua; species Nasua narica. Next base: position 55,558,631 of record CM052814.1, on the reverse strand, counting down.
TGCCTTCAGCCCAGGTCATGATCTCAGGATACTAGGATCGAGCCCCGCATGGGGCTCTCTGCTTAGCGGGGAGCCTGCTTCCCCCTCTCTCTCTCTGCCTGCCTCTCTGCCTACTTGTGATCACTCTCCTCTCTGTCAAGTAAATAAAATCTTAAAAAAAAAAAAAAAGACTGGGCTTCCATCCCAGCAGTCCCTGATGTGGGTTTTCTTACCAATAGTATGGAAGGGATCTAGAAGAACAGAAGCTAGAAAGATGGGCAAGAATTCCGTCCAAGAGCAATCCTCTCTTCTGACGATCTCTGGGGAGGTTAGAATTGGCCTCTGTGAATTCCATCGACCCGTGATGGGCGTTACTCTTGTCGGCGTTGAGGATTAAAAGACGAACAAGTGACACCCTCAAGTAGCTTACCATCTAGTTGGTCCAAGTGTGTACGGGACTGCCCACAACCATAAGCGTCTTTCAAAACCTCAAGAGGAATATAAACAACGTATCAGAGGGGTTCAAAAGAAGGGGATTTTAGGGTTCCGAATTTGCAGGACTCTGATACCCCGCCCCCACCTCCTCCTGCGCATGAGAGCATGGAGGGGAGAGACTTTGTGGAGAGCACTGCTGGATTGAGTCACCACCACTCACCTCTGGGAAAAGCTGTAGGTGTTCTCTCCTTCAAGCGCTGAGCCTGATGTGTGCCCAGGACACTCTGAGGGATCCAGGGGGTCAGCATGACGTCATTTCATATCCTGCTAGAGAGACCTACCTGGGGGTGTGGGGGGGTGGTCTTAGCATGAAAAACTTGGAGTTTCTGGATTTTTAGGGCCAAGGAAGCGATTCTCAATTTTTCTCCTTTCAGGGTCTCCTTACACCTTCAGAAAGAATTGTGGACCTTGGAGAGTTTTTGTTGATATGGATTATAGCTACCGATTCTTACCATATAGAAATTAAATTTGAAGCAATTTTTAAAAAAAGATTTTATTTATTTGGGAGACAGCAGGAGCTGGAGGAAGCTGCAGAGGGAGAAGCAGACTCCCCACCGAGCAGGGAGCAGGATGTGGGGCTCAAACTCAGGACCGGGAGACCAAGACCTGAGCTGAAGGCAGTCTCTTAATGGGCTGAGCCTCCCAGGCACCCCTTTCATGTTTGTTTTTAAATTTGGAAGTGGAAAGTAGGAGATGAAAAAAAGCTGAGGCAGTTATTATTATAAGTTGATTCTGAAAGGTATTTTTTGCATTTAGGAAGAAAAGATATCTGTGTGTGGAAAACTAAACCTCGTCTCCTTTACCTTTCCCTCTTTCTTTTCAGATTTCTCTAAAAAGTTTTTTTGTATTAAAAAGTTGGAAAATATAGAAATAAGAATGTAATGTATACTCATTATCCAAATTCTCCTTCCTAGATTAAAAACAAGCTATCACTAAAAATACTTTACCCGTGCCCTTTCCTAGCTACTCCCCAAAGAGAGAAATTGTCTTCTGACTATGGCTTTGAATTAGATCTGATTTTAGCTCCTTCACCAGCAGACCCTTAGTTTCTAATAAGATGGCTCTTTCTGGAGTCTTGAGTCCTCTTCTTTCCATCCACTTACTACCTGCCCTTCATTCTGAAACATAAGAAGCCTCCTTCAGCAGCCATCTTCACAGGGATGCTTCTAGAATTAATGAGCTGACAGAGATACCATTTCGAGCTTCTTTAGAAAAAAAATTAACGTACAGCCTATTTCTCCAGCTTCACTGTATTTTTAGAACAAGAGACTGTCTTATCATTCTCTTAGACTTACACTCAGCAGACACCATTCCAGGATTTACTGCGGGATAGAAACTGGGGCATAGTTCTAATTGAATAATGATAACAAGGAGAGATGCAGGGCCATTCTGAGACATGAAAGCAGGAAGAATAATTAACTGATAATGGAAAGGATAAAGCCAAACTGGTTCTTCACTTATCAAGCAGCAAGCATGTACAAAGCACCATAAAGTTATTTCTTACATCGTGCATTTGCTCATTTATTTTTGGCTTTGTAGTTATGTTTTAATTATTTTAGATGATGCCACAAAATCGCAGGAGCCAAGGTGTCCCAATTCCACCTGTATTAGCTGTGCAACCCTGAGCAAGTAATTTCCCGTTTGTAAGCCTCACTGCCCTCACGTGCAGCGTAGAGGTAATGAGGGGATGCTCGTTATCAGGTGTTGCGAGCGTCCAATGGAATAACTCAGGCCCAGTGCCTGGTTCCTTATAGGTGCCCCAGGCCTGGGTGCTGCTGCTTCTCTGCTCAGTGCTGGGGTTTCAGCCACCATTTGGAATGACATCTACAAGACTCCCAGAAAGCCACAGAATGACTCTGCTCCCCCCCTCTGCAACTCTGGATTCTGAGGGTGGGAGATGCTGGTCCCCAGAGGGGATGTACTATTGCCAAGAACCACAGCCAGGTCCCCAGTGAATTCTGAGCTATGGCTGCAGCTTGGGTAGTTTAGCAACTCTTGTCGAGGATGGACAAGAAGAGGTGTCATCGTCTCGGCATGGTCATTGGCCCTGAGCTTCTGGAAGAAGCAGGGCTGCTGTTGTGTTTTGGAGCAGGGAAGGATATACAGGGAACCAAGAGGATCCACTCGGGTGCTTCTTGGGACTTTCACAACTGTGATTGCAAATGGACAGAGACAACAACAACCTCAGCCTGAGAAGGACATGTTTCAGAGGTGACGGTCCGGTTTGTGGCCCAAGTAAGCCGATGAGACCAGCAGGGATGGGAATGGATGATGAGGGTAAGTGAGAATGGATAGTGGAGGAGGGAGATGAGGAGTAGCCATTGCAGCCCTGAGGTCAACTACAGTGGAAGGGGTGCAATTCTTCCCCCTAACTAGCTGCCCTCTTCTAAGTGTCTCCTGAGGAAAAGAAGCCCATTAGAAACTTGGAAGAGTTGCTCCCTGAATGTATATGGAGAAGTGAATCCAAATGGCACCAAGAATGGGCTTTCATCACACAGGAAGGCACTGCCTATGTCTCCCTTCAAGGGAGGACTTGCCACCCACCTGTGGGGTGACCAGAAGGCAGCTTCCAGTTGTCCACCCATTTCAGGGTCTGCGTCAGCATTGGTGGTGCTTCAGGGCTCCTGGCTGAGAGGATTTTCTGGATGGGCATCACCATTTGACTTCACTCTCTTCATAGTCCTGCTTCCTTTCACTTTCATTCACAGGTGTTTATCCCTTGTAAACATCTTGCACCCAAACTTCCTCACCATTTGCTCCTAGACAACTCAACCTATGACAGTTCCTGTTTCCTTCCATTTGGAGCCATGACACTGGCTGAATCCATACACCACCTGCCCGCCATTTTTGTTTTGTCCTTTCTGATCTTATCAAGTATGATTGTATTTCTTACTCATAAAAACCATTGGCCATTTTCCCCCTATGTCTCTTAGTGATATTTGCAAGACTCATGCAAGGATTCATGTGTGTTATAAGTTAAGAAATAGAAATCAATTCTGGGCAACCGAAGGGAGAAAAAAAAGAGAGGAACATTTGAAAGACAATGGTAGAGCTCACAGAATCCAAGAGGAAGATGATTCATCTGGATCCAGGGAAAGAGCAATCCCTGGGAGCTCTAAAATATCTAGGAGTAAGAGTTCAGAGGTCTCCTTCCCATAAGAGTAGTGCTATCAGCTTTCGCCATTACAATGTTCCATTCCAAACTTCTCACGTGATCGAACAGCCTATGTCTGCTTTATTGGGGAATACAGAAGGAGCTGTTGGGAGTCCCATACCTGAGAAGGGGCTGCTCCCACGTAAGGAAAAGTCACTGTGGCAGCTATTCCAAGAAGCACTTACTGCTTTTAGTGATAAATCAATGAGTGAGGTGAATTTCAAAGACACGCTTGGTTGTCAGAAACTTTGTTAAGCAGAGCTGAAAAAATATAGGAAGGCTAAGCTTGTGTTTTGGTGTTTCTTCTCTATCATAGCTTTGTCGATCTCTCTCTTCCTTTCTTTGTCTTTAGGGAGCCAGACCATAGTCCTCTGGCTCTTTTGATGCCTGGGGACAATGTCTTGCCTGTGACCCAGTGGCCGCACATTGGGGAATGCTGGGTTTTTCTTCCTCTGTCCCTGGGTGACCAGGCTCTTCCAGGTCAATAAACAGAAGGTAGCTACAACCACCATCTTCCCCTCCTTAGCTCTGAAGAAATGATTCTAAAAATCTTGGGCCCTCTGTATCCTGGTAACTGGTTTCCAGAGGTTGTTTCCATTTTTCTGTTTCAAGAGTAATTGCATTTCTGGAGGTAAATTTATGAAAACAAAGCCAAGTAGCCATGACATTGTTTCTTTTTTTGCCTTTAGTGGCTAGAAAGGTGAGGTCCATAATAATTTTCCAAGAAGTTTGTTCAGCTGTGACATCTACTAGCCTGAGCTCTTTCCTTTTCTGAGGGCTCCTTTTTGCTCTATGTTTCAATGTCCTATTGTGCCTTTGAGCTACATGTTAAAACCATGAGCTTGCTCCATTTCCTTCTGGTAGCACATAGTATATATGTCTATATAAATGCACATCAGCCATCTTTTCCCTTTCTCCCTCCAAAATAGAAAATAGCCATGGTGGTTTAATTTAGAGAGAAGGAAATGGAAAGGTTTTGATGTGACCAGTTGTAGATAACTGCTGGGCCTTCCACAGAACGAGACCCACATTTACAGAGAACACGTGGGCTCTTGGCACCAGGAAGGAAGTTTCAGAACATGCAGCCTCTGACAGAGTTGGCCGCTGTGACAAAGAGTCACCAGGTCCATCCGGCACAAAGGGTACCCATGTCCTGCCCTCCATTGTGTTAAAACAGTTGAACAAGAAGTCTGTCTGTGCATAGTTTGCATAGTTTGCCTTTACTTCATTGTCTCTGAAGAAGGGATACTTTGGGTCTAATTATCTCTTTTGGCAGAAATTGGAGTCATATCTGATATGTAACTTTTCTGTGGTGAAAGCTTCTGTTTTTTAGGTGTATAATTTTCGAAGGCTATAACTTGCACTTCCCTTCCTTGGACTGTTAACATATTTGGGCAGGTAACCAGTGCGAAGGGGGCCATTAGTTCTGGTTGTTTCGGATATGTGGAGGAAAACTCCGGTCCCAGGGTCTTCCTGTTCATTCCAGAGTTTACCTGTAGCCCCGAGTAACTGTCCTGTAAACCACAAGATGTGGGGCTGGGGGAGAAAGTTCCCAGTTCTCTACAGGTGTGAGCAGAGTGATGAAGACAGTCTTCCGAAGACCGAAGAAGACCGCTGAAGGTGTGAGTTGTGGAAACAGCAGGAGGGGAGGAGGGGGCGCATAAAGACACAGTAGGGGGCAAGCTACTGCTGTTCATCTTCTGGTGGTTTGTTCACGGTCCTATGGCAGATCTACCACACATTCCAGAGTCCCCTCACCATGGCTAACTCTTGTGCCCATCTAGACAACTTGCTTGGTCACCTGGTCCAGATTAGCATCCCTGAGGATCAGAGTCCATGCTACGGTGTAAGACCACTGAATGCCATAGGCAATGATCATTTGCATGCCCTTTGCTGACAAGAAGGTCTCTTGGCCCAGGGCAATATTACATGAGATCCCATTCTGGTCATCAGACATTGTAGTACCCTATTAATGGTGACTTGTGCCGCCACAGGTTGGATAGGCAGCAGTGACAGTGGCTAGATAGGCTTTGATGAGAGGGAGCTTTTGGTTTGGGGTCTGTGCCTGGCCTCCATCTGTCACACTGTGGCTGTACTCTGCACTGGCCCATTTTGCAAGCACTGGGATTGCCAAAGACTGAGGCTTACTAACATTTACTGGAGGGGTCCTTCTGTCCAGCTGGTTGTTTAGTGGCCCTCGTGCAGGGGACACTGCCTGGTGAGCGTCAGGGTGGAGCACAGAGAATTGCACAGAGAATTGCTCACTCCATGCCCACTCCCACGTACTTCCTCCGTATGCCTCTTCTCCAGACCCCCTTGTCTCTGATGTTGCAGCCTTGCTCACTATAACCCTATGACAAACCAGCTAAGCACTTCCCCCAAAGGCAAGAATGTGTGCGTATCCCTTCTTTCTCTCAATGAAATGGATGACCAGATGCCTCTCCTGAAGCTCCGCCCATGGGGAGGGCTTGCTCTCACCACTGTGTCTCAGGCTCATGCTTGAATGAAACCTTAATCCTGCAGCAAGCTTGGTTTCAGCTCATTCCAGCTGACCCTTCTGTAAACCAGTGCCAGGATTTTCCCACCTCTGACAACTGGTTGTAGAGAATTGCAGTAGGAGGCCATAGATGTGAGTTGAGGGGGAGGCACTGGTGCAACAGAGTGGGTAATGCTGGAGCCTGGCCCCTGGCTCATGTGGCTTAGTTGTGCCTGATGGTCCTGCTTGTGCCCAACCCGCGATGTACCTTTTCCACCGTACAATGGATTCTTGCTGGGCTAAGATGACTTTATGACTGGGTTGGTATGATAGCCCCCAGCTCATGATGGGAAGCTCCAGTCACATGGTCACTCGATCTATGATTAGAGCTCAGTCTCTAGGAGGACGCAGCATTCTACCAGGAGATGCTTTCAAATAGTCTTACTCCAGAATCCTAGGAGCTTGGACTGAAACTTCCTGTTGGAGCTTGCCAGATACCCAAGTCAGTGTCTGCCTATTATGCTAGCACCATGGGATCTGCTCCACTCAAAACTGTTAGATTTCTGCATATACTGATCAATGAGTTGAGCATGCTTCCTTGTAATCTGAAGAGGTCTACTCAGAGCAGTGTTTCTTAGAGACAGAAGCTGCAAGACGTGATGCTTATTCTTTAACCGGGGAGAGAGGGATCCTGACATGTCCTAGACCACTGGACTCCCCAAACTTCACCAGTGTGATAGGTCTCTGAACCTTTGTAGGGTTTTCCTACCACTCTTTGGATTGCCTGTATCTCATCGGGCCATCCAGGGGATCTGCCACTTCCTGCCATCAGTCCAGTTAACACGATGTCATCAACATCGCGGGCCAGTGTGATACTCTGTGGAATGTCTAAACAATAAAGTTCTCATTAGAGAATGTTATAAAGAGAGTAGGAGTGTTAATAGCCCTGGGACAAGATTAAACTTACATTGTTGTCCCTCCCCATTGAATGCAAATTGCTTCCGACCCTCTTCCCTGATGAGTTATTGACAAGAATGAAACGATCAGATCCACAGCCACATTCTGTGTAAGATGCTGTATTGAGCTGCTCTAGAAAGGATAAAATTTCCCAGCAACTACAATTAGGCCACTTCTTGATTCGGTTTATGGTTGTCCACCATCAACCACTATGACCCATCTCTTCGCTTCTGTGGCCAGACTATAGAATTAAGTGGGGGTATGATAAGGTTCCCCACTAGCGCAAGCTCAGAGTTCTTGAGGGTGGCACTAATCTCTGCCATTCCACGCAAGAGATAGTGTTGCTTTTTACTTACAATCTTGGCGGGAGGGCAGGAGGACCAGTTTCAAGGGCTTCTTCTTGGCTTTCCCCAGTGATGGCTCTGACTTCACAGGTCAAGGAGCTAACGTGAGGATTCTGCTTTATGCAAAGTGTGTTCATCCTTCACATTGCTATACATTTGGGAACTGGGGAGATGACCACTTTGGATGGCCCAGAACCAGGACCCCACTCATCATCTGCCCTCTACAGACCCCACTCTCACATGGAACTTGATAACTTCGGATTCCCCAGTGAGAGTTGGGGGAGATGCTATATCCAATAGGTCAGGTCCTGTTGGGGGAATACTGAGGAATGACCACTGCATAGTCCTTGGCATTGCTGGTTTCTCTGCTTTCTGCACCTGCTTTTCCCCCCACATGCCGGGAACCTACCTGCTAACTCTTCTACCCCTGTGAGCACTGCACTAAGCACTGGGAATTCTGCTTCAAACTCACTAGGGCTACATAATTTCTGTGTCATGATGGCTATGTTTCTTCCCTTCTGCAATTCTCCCCTTAGTGTGGCTAGTGAAAGGAAGAGGAGGAACCAGTAGAATTAGGTAGAGTGCTCAATGTCTGCAGCCCCTAGGGATCAGGTTGTTCTGAATGGTGGGTTTTCCGGGATGGCTGCGACTTTGAGACTGTGCACTACCAAATCATCAAATAATTAAAAAACTTTTTTATTGGAACCTTTCTAAATTGCATCTGAAAATACCCAAGTCTATCTCCAAGGGACATCATTCATAGAAAACAATAACCTCTATAACCCATTTTACCAGCCCTGTTTTACGTCATTTCCTTTGGATTTAAGGGGCATTAATGAGCTGAAACTTCCAAGCAGAGCTTAACCTGAAGCGTCCATTTCTATCTGAGCAGTTAAAATCCAGGGCAGACCTGCTGAATCCTAATCTTTCTAGACCTCTGTTTCCATATCTTTTCCACCTTTATAAATCTGCATTCTAAAGCTCTCAAGAGCTGTAACAGAAAATGATTTGAGAAGCAAAATGCTTATGAAGGGCAGGACAAAAAAGAAATTATTGTCTAACAAAGAAGGCATCTGGTTCACACTGAAAGGTGCCCAAACTGGGTGTATGTTTCTAGCCCCAAAGAGCTTTCTTTTTTTTTTTTTTTTTAAGATTTTATTTGTTTGTTTGTTTGTTTATGAGAGAGGGAGGGAGAATCTGAAAACTACTCCACACCCAGGGCAGAGCCCAGCCCGGGGCTCGATCCCACGACCCTGAGATCATGACCTGAGCTGAAACCAAGTTGGACTCTTAACCCACAGAGCCCCCCAGGTGTTTCCCCAAAGAGCTTTTAATAAGCAAATGCCCTTGTCCTGGACTTGTGCTTAATCTAAGAAAAACACTTTCAGGACAAGGCCTGTTTTTAGAGGGATTTGAGTCCTTATGTATTATACATCAAAGAAAAGGAATTTTTTCAAATCGGGGTGCTTGATCTATAAAAGGAGCTGAGTTGATTAATCGATACTTTCATTAATTTACTCAACAAGTGGGTATTAAGGAACTGACGATGTCCCCAAATCTAGAAGGCATGGGGTCTCACTAGATCAGATAGAAAGATCTCTGTCCTTGGGGAACATTTTCTAGGGGTGAATTCAGATGAAACAGCACTGGTAATGACAGCCAATGAGTGTGGTGCCAGTGTCTAAGGAGGCAATTCAGGAGAACAGAGCAAGGTTCCAACCCTGGGAAAGGTTGCACTCAGCTGCCGAGATTTTAGATGTTGGGACGTAAACTAGTGATAAGAAAATGCCATCTTACTAACTTAGTTGTTCTGCTAATCTCGAAACTCTGTGTCACCAGTCTGGCTATGTCCTCTGGGGACATGTGTGGAAGGTGAAGATCTAGCATTAGTAAGAAATAAGACCAAAGCAATTGTGTCTCTTGTACTTTTCATTGGAAGGTAATATGATTTGGGCACTAAACCAACTGATGGCTAAAAGCAAGATTGTTGATATTACTCATCTCCTTCAGAAGAGCTCAAAGCTGTTAAAATTTTCTTCTAACTCACCTTCAAGGTGTTCTCTAAGTTCTCTAAGACAGCCAATCTGTCCTCCCTCCCTGATTTTATCTCTCCTTGCTGCCTTTTTTTTCTGGACTTGGCCCTCTTTATAGCTTTCTATAAAAATTCCCTGTGACTTTACATTCTAGTGTCTTCAGAAATATATATATTTTTAAAAAAGATTTATTTATGCCTTATTTTAGAGAGAGTGCGTGAGCGGGCGTGGAGGAGGGGCAGAGGGAGAAGAGAGAAAGAATCTCAAGCAGATGCCATACGGAGCACAGAGCCTGATGTGGGGCTTGATCTCAGGACCCTCAGATCATGACCTGAGCCAAAATCAAGAGTCGGGTGCTCAACTGACTGAGTCACCCAGGTGCCCCCGGAAATATCTTGAGCGCCACATGCAACTCCATTCTGCACATGTTCATTCTGGTTAAGGTTCCTGGTTGCTGGCCCTCCTCCTGGTCACATTATCTCAGCTCCCCTGCCCAGTTCTTCTGGACTAATGTTGTATTATGGAGTCTCGCTATGACTCTGCCTCCAGAGACAGTCTCTGGCTCTCTCTTGACTGCACTGTCCACCTCCCTCAGCTTCGCCCTGTCCCAGGTCTCCCCCCGTGGAGACCATGGCATGAGCTCAAATTCAACAAATGTGTACGGGCTACATGAACTGGGGAGAGCTGTAGAAATGTCACAGAATCATATGGGACCTCAAGGTCTTCTAGTTTAAATCCACAGTTTGCAGAGAAAAAAGTGCCACCAGTAAAGAGTGTGCAATCTGCCACACTCTTGTTGGCACACAAAAGCTTGTTGATGGCAGATGGAGCATGTCACCTAGATTTTCTGACCCCTACGTTCAGTGCTCATTGTGTTTCTTCACGTGGCCTTGGGGGCTGAAGAATTTTTAAAAAGTAGTTTGCAAAATTGTTAATCAGATAACATGTAATACAGTTGGATTTCTGTTTAATCTTCGGAGCCTAAAGCTGTGGGATTTTTAAGCCATTGAAACCCGGTGCAATATTTAAAATTAACCATTTTCTTCTGCTCAAGATATTTCCTTAGGGAAGAATACTAGGTTTGCTAGTGGAGCTCACCTGAAATTGCTTCTGGTAATGTCAGCTATTGCTTCTTAAGCCTGGGAAGGTGGATTAATAGATCTTGAATGGCTTGACATTAACAATTTTCTGTGACCCACTTTTATATAAAAGATCATGTTTGAGGGGGAAGAAAGAGACAGATATCTAAATGAAGAAATATCTATTAATGGAAAAAGGAGATCTGAGCTTCTTCTTTCCAAAATATATTAAGGGAGTTGCAAAACACAGTGAGGGGATGTGTAGTGTTATGAAGAAGAAAGCTGAATATAAACGAAAGTCAGCTGAAAGATATTTAGTGCTTTTTTTGTCCTTGTTTTTTCTCCTTGGTAGAGTGACATGAAATCATGGTCCAGGGGTCCAATATTTTCATTGAGGTAAAAGTCATCTTTACTCAGATGTAAAAGGGTGGCTACAAGAGTGATGAAGTGTGTGTGTGTGTGTGTGTGTGTGTGTGTGTGTGTGTGTGTGTGACTGAGGATTGGAGTGAGATTTTATTTTCAGGAGTCTTCTTTGAAAAAAATGTTAATAACCTTCAGAAAATTATGATGTTGAATTCTGGCCAACAAATCATTGTGTGCCATTGTGAACATAACCACACCCAAAAGCATTATTAAATTGTGGGATTGAAACCAAAAAGACCCAAGATACTAACCAGAAAAATCATGATCACAAAGATGTGGGTTTTCTAACATTTAGTCACTCTACTCCGTACAGTATATTCTCTTGGTGTCTTTATGAATACCATTAACTAATAACAAATCACCAACTTAGATTCAGATCTGAGAATATAGAAAATGAAAGTAACTAAAAATTATGCTTCCAAGCAATGAAATGATAATGGAAGTGAATCATTATGGGCACAGAGTGTACAATAATGTTATTTCTTGTTTTCTTCTGATTTATGATTTTTCTAAACTTGTGGGAAAGATTATTAGAAATTATAAAAATATAACAACCTCATATCTTTACTCCAGGGTAATTTCTAATAATCTTTCTTTATTGGGAACCTAAAAATGGAGCTTCCATTTGTCTGTGGGTTCTTCCAAATTCTGATGGCAGATAGGGGTATAAATGATTTCCGATTCTCAGTTCAGCACTCAGTGGAATCTGCCATATAGGCTTCTTTCAAAAGCAATTATGCTTTTGTCAAATTTATAGGATGTTTCCTACATGAAAGATGAAATGATCCAGCTTTTACTTTATAGAAAAATTATCTCTGATCACTAGGATTTGTGGAATGGCTCCCCTAAAAAGTTTCATTGACAAGATGCCACTGGCTGATGTAAGATTAGAAGAGAAGAATAAAAATCACTGTGTGTTCTGTATGTCAGATAAGTTGTGGTTTGAAATGATTGAAATCCTTCCTGGAAAATTGTCTTAATCAGCAAACAATATTTTTCCATTTAACTGAATGCTGCTGAAGAAATTCATGGGCTTAGAAAAGAGTAGAGCAAGAAAGGACCTTGAAAATAATCATAAACTTTTTCTTTTTTATAAATCAGGAACCTTTATAAATCAGGAACCTTTTTTATAAATCAAGAAACAGATCAAGGTTAAATAACTTGTATTGAATCTCAAAACTAAAAAGTAGCTGGGACAATAAATTAACTCTCTTACCTGCCAGACTAATTAAAATGGGATAATCTGTCTCCACAGGAACTTCAGCAAAATCCACTCCCTCATTTACACATGGCCTGATCAATCTAACCCTGGGTTTATGGACAGGATACAAAGGCAAAAACTCAAAAGGCCAAATTTTTCTGACTTGATTTATCCTTGTTTTGGGCAAGTTCTCTGAAAAAATGCTTCCAGAAAAGACAAGAACAAAAAGGTGACAGAGTGTAATTTTAGCATAGGTGTGGGGAGATTGAATGAATAAACTTCAGGTTTATATTTAAAACTGGATACTGTCTTGGGTGACAACTTTCAAAATTTCAGCACCGGACAGCACTCCTACTCAAACATAGGACTTCAGAAAAGGAATGACCCTTCGTGAAACCTGCATTGGAACTTTCTCCAGATGGGAAAGAAGGATTCGTTCCAGGGCAGAGCTCTTACAAGTCTTGATATTTAAGCAAGAATGTGAACTAACACAGTTTAGCAATGTTTTTAACAGCACAGATTGGAAACAAAAGGAATTCTCTGCTTAATCCAGAGTGAATCAGAACATTTAATTAGCCAAAATACTCTGAGCATCTGGATGAGTTAAATTTTTAGTGGAAGAGAGGTGCTGAATTGGATTTACACTGAACTGGTTTTGCATTTGGATTGCATTTGGATGCACAGTGGGATTCAAAGCAGGATGGGTTGTGTCCTGAATTTGGAACTGGAAAACCATCCATCAGGTGCTGAATGTCAGAAAAGTCTTTATCATTGAGGAAGATTCCAAAGGGCATAGAAGAAGGTAAGGTGAGCTAGTTCCTTTGTCTGCAGGGAATGAAACAACCTACTGGACATTTTCCCTGTTTGTTTTAAATTAATCGCTGTGTTGGTGCTGGGTACGTATAACATAGCTTAATGAACAACAGAGCTCATATCACACTGTTGTGATTGGCCTTCTCTCTGCTGCTCACGCAGAACTTCTGTATCCTTAAGTGCTCTTTGAGGAAGAACTCTCTAACCTTATCCCTTAGCCTCTAGAGAAAAAGTCATGACTGCCTTCTTGCTGCATTATCAAAGGATCTTGGGCCAACATCATTTTTCTATAAAGGTTGTCACTAAATTAAATATTAGGTTTTTTATGAAAGATACGAGTCTATAAAGTTCATTGTTAAGCTTGGATATGAAGTTAGGGAGATAATTGCTTTTGAGCCTAGAACTACAGCATTTGGGCTCTCTCTGCTTCTAAAAAAGTGCTGAGCCTGAAAAATCAAGAGTAGATGAATAGAGTTCACAAGTGGCGATGTACCCTGACTGCCTGAATAAATTTGCCCTTCAATCTCCCACCCTTCTTTCTGATCTGCAATAGCGCAACAAAAGATGCATTTCATAATTGTTTTGTGTCCCAGACATTGGCTGGTCCTGCGTTTGCTTCTCTATCCTGAAAGTTAAGGCAGGTTCCTCTCCTGTAGACTCAGAGTGGATGGCCTCAAGGAAGGCACTGAGGCTCAGCTTTGTGGACTGGTACCAAGCCTACGGCATCAAGCAGCCCAGGGCCACCAGCATGGAGGAAAAAGCGCGCACTGGGTCACCGCATCAGCCTCTGGGATATTACTTTATTGATTCTCGGATGTGTGCTCTGGAGCTTCTTTCCAGGGGAAGAGCCCCAGTTCTTTCTAGCTGTGAATGGGGAGTTTATGACAAGACAGCGCATGTGTGGGATCCCTGGAGCACAGTCCCTATTAGAGCCAGTATCTGAAGTTCCATTTTCATTGCCAGCTTCCCGAGAAAACTTTATTGCACAAACCAGCTATTTTTTTTCTATCTTATTAGAACTGCAGGGGAAAACTAATTTTCCCCAAGATTTTTATTGCAAAAAGGTAATGAGATTCCTTTACACCATACCAGGATCACAATAAATACTTTTGAATACTTTTAATAAGCAGTGAGGTCAATTGGATTAGGGAAGAAAACTTAGTCAGCATTAATAAAGTTATTAAAAATACTTCCTTCCAAGTATCATGGAATAGCAGTAATAATAATAGTGGGACAAATCTCATCCATGGAGAAATGTTGGTGTTTACAGTCACAGCCTGAGTAATAGCTTCTCATTCCTAACTCCTTCTCTCTTCCATTTTGCGTGGAAATGAAATGGGGGTAGAAGTAAACCTACATACATATAATCAACTAATCTACAACAATGGTCAGAATGTCCAATGGAAAAAGACAGTCTCTTCTTCAACAAATGGTGTTGAGAAAATTGGACAGCCACATGCAGAAGGAAACTGGACCATTTCCTTACATCACACACAAAAATAGACTCAAAATGGATGAAAGACCTCAATGTGATACAAGAACCATCAAAATCCTTGAGGAGAACACAGGCAGCAATGTCTTCAACCTCAGCCACAGCAACTTCTTCCTAGAAACATCACCAAAGGGAGGGGAAACAAGGGCAAAAGTGAACTGTTGGGACTTCATTAAGATCAAAAGCTTTTGCACACCAAAGGAAATAGCCAACAAAACCAAAAGACAATCAACAGAATGGGAGAAGATATTTGCAAATGACATTTCAGATAAAGAGCTAGTTTCCAAAATCTATAAAGAACTTCTCAAACTCAACACCCAAAGAACAAATAAGAAATCAAGAAATGGGCAGAAGACATGGACATGTCCGCAAAGAAGACATCCAAATGGCCCACAGACACATGAAAAAGTGCTCAACATCACTCGGCATAAGGGAAATACAAATCAAAACCACAATGAGATACCACCTCACACCAGTCAGAATGGCTAAAATTAACAAGTCAGGAAATGACAGATGTTGGCAAGGATGCAGAGAAAGGGGAACCCTCCTACACTGTTGGGAATGCAAGCTGGTGTAGCCAGTCTGGAAAACAGTATGGATCTCTCTAAAAGTTGAAAATAGAGCTACTCTATGACCTAGCAATCACACTACTGGGTGTTTACCCTAAAGATACAAATGTAGTGATCCGAAGGGGCACAGGCACCCAAATGTTTATAGCAGCAATGTCCACAATAGCCAAACTATGGAAAGAACCTACATGTACATCAACAGATGAATGGATAAAGAAGATGTAGTGTGTGTGTGTGTGTGTGTATACATATATATGTGTGTGTGTATATATATGTATGTATATACACATACACTATATATAGGAATACTATGCATCCATCAAAAAATGAGATGTTGCCATCTGCAATGATGTGGATGGAACTAGAGGGTATTGCACTAAGCAAAGTAAGTCAATCAGGGAAAGATAATTATCATATAATCTCTCTGATATGAAGAATTTGAGAGGCAGGGTGGGGGATCGTGGGGGAAAGGGAGGGAAAAAATGAAACAAGATGGGACCTAGGAGGGAGACAAACCATAAGAGACTCTTAATCTCAGGAAACAAACTGAGGGTTGTTGGACCAGGGGGAGGGATGGGGTGGCTGGGTGATGGACATTGGTGAGGGTATTTGCTATGGTGAGTGCTGTGAATTGTGTAAGAGTGATGATTCATAGACCTGTACACCTGAAACAAATAATACATTATAGGTTAATAAAAAAACAAAACCAAAAACCAACCCCAGAATAGTCTTTCTTATTCCAGTAAAGATGAGCTCTCATAAATGTTACAACACTTCTCAGGGCTTATTTACCCTTTAATAAATGTGATGAAACTTCTCACAGGACTAAAGCTACATAGAATTGTCCATCTATGCAAGAATCTGGCAGAAAGTCAATTCTTCTTCTAGCCTGCCGCCTCCCTTGGACAGTGTACAAGGAGGAATTGCCTTGGTCCTAGAGTCCTCACCTAGAATAGTGTTTTTCAACTGGAGGTGATTCCCTGCCTCCAGCAATAGCTAGAGACATTTTTGGTTGTCAATTTTGGCGGGGCTACTAATACCTAGGGTGGAGAAGTCAAGGATGTTGCTAGACACCTTACAATGTATATATAGTCTCTCCCCAAAGAATTATCTGATTCAAAATGTCAGTAGTACCAAGGTTGAGAAACCTGACTTAGAATAGCAAGGGTTTCAAGCAAAAGCACTCAGGAGCAGATGTTAGGTGGCCTCAATCATACACATCTTAATAATGGGAGTAAGCTGGTGGGGAGCAGTGAAGGCAGGGCATGTTAAGGATCCTTCTTATGAAGGCTTCAGTCTGTCTTTCTGTTTGCAGGGCCTGATTCCCTATCCGGCCAGGCACTGTGAGGTGAAATGCTATGGGACATCTTCTCCACCATAGACAAATTCATGTGAAATTGATGTATAAACCAGGTCAATGGACTACCTTTTAACTAGAAATCGAATTTGGGAATAGATGCTTGTATCATCTTATCAGGATAATCCCTCCCTGCAGGAAAATTGGCAGGGATAAACACATAATGAGAAGATTTCTTGGTAAACATACACTCAGAAAGAGGAGAGTTGGTTGGACCAGTGGCATATCGTATGAGAACTTTCTGTCTCGGAGGCCACTGTTTCATATACCTGTCAAAGGGGCAAGACACTTTTTTATTCATAATTTTTAATTTAAAAAACCATTTTAGAATAAAAATTATGTGTGTGTCAGGTGTAAAATGTGATGTTTTGTCATGCAAACATTGTGAATGGATTAGATCACTACAGTCGAGCTAATTAATGTATCCAACATCCACCTGGTTACCACTTGTGTGTGGGGGTGGGGGAGAGAGAACTTAAGATCTACCTCTTAGCAGATTTCAAGTTCACAGTACAGTATTAACTTGAGTCCCCATTGGTGCATTAGATCCCATGAACCTACTCATCATATGTAACTGAAGCTTCATACCCTTCAACCAGCACCTCCCCTGCCCCTGGTAGCCCCATTCTATGTCTCTGCTTCTCTGGATTTGAGTTTTTTAGATTCTAGGTATAAGTGACATCATGCAGTATTTGCTTATTTTCCTTGATATCATGTCCTCCAGGTTCATTCATGTGGTCACAAATGGCAGGATTTCCTTCTTTTCTTTTCTTTCCTTTCCTTTTCTTTTCTTTCCTTTCTTTTCTTTCCTTTCCTTTCCTTTTCTTTTCTTTCCTTTCCTTTTCTTTTCTTTCCTTTCCTTTTCTTTTCTTTCCTTTCCTTTCCTTTCTTTTCTTTCCTTTCCTTTTCTTTTCTTTCCTTTCCTTTTCTTTTCTTTTCTTTTTTCTTTTCTTTCTTAAAGGCTTTATTTTTAAGCAATCTCTACACCAACATGGGGCTCGAACTGACAACCTCCAAATCAAGAGTCATGTGCTCCACCAACTGAGCCAGCCAGGAGCCCTTTTCTTTACTTCTTTTTTTTTTTCTTTACTTCTTTTTTAAGGCTGCATAATATTCCATTGCTCCCTTTTCTCTGCATCCTTTTTTTTTTCCCAAATTTATTTTAATTTTTCAGTGTTACAAGATTGATTGTTCATGCACCACACCCAGTGCTCCATGCAGTACGTGCCCCTCTCGATACCCACCACCAGGCTAACCCCCCCCACCCCCTCCCCTCCAAAACCCTCAGTTTGTTGCTCAGAGTCCACAGTCTCTCCTGGTTCAACACCCTTTCTCTGCATCCTTACCAGCACTTATCTTGCTCTCACCCTCTTTATAGTAGCCATTCTAACCTGTGTGACATGACATTGCACCATGGTTTTGACTTGTTGTTTTTTTTTTTTTAATTTACTTATCTATGAGAGAGAGAGAGTGAGTACAAGTGGTGGGAGAGGCAGAGGGAAAGAATCTCAAGCAGAGTCCCCACCGAGCATGGAGCCTGACATGCGCTCAAACCCAGGATCCCAAGATCATGACCTGAGCTGAAACCAAGAGCCCGATGCTGAACCCACTGAGCCACCCACCCCTCTGCGTTGTGGTTTGATTTGCCTGTCCTTGACAGTGATGTTGAGCACCTTTTCATATATGCGTAATCTTTATGTATAATTTGTATAATAGGTATCATTCTCTCTCTAATGTGTTCTAGGAGTTTTGTGATCTTGGGTCTTCTGTTTAAGTCTTTAACCCATTTGAAGCTGATTTTGTGTATTGTGTAAGAGTCCAATTTAATTTCTTTGCATGTGATTATCCAGCTTTCCCAGCATCATCATTGAAGAGACTGTCCTCTCCTGTTGTGTGTTCTTTGCACCCTGTTGAAGAGTAGCTGTGTCATCTTCAATTTCCTTCCTCAATGTTTTGTATTTTTCAGCATACAGAAATTTTACCTCCTTAGTTAAATTTATCCCCAAGTATTTCATTCTTTGTGCTATTGTTGTAAATGGGACTGTTATCTTGATTTCCTTTTTGGGGAGTTCCTTGTTGGTGTAAAGAAATACTGCTGGTTTTTGAATGTCGATTTCATAACCTGCAACTTAACTGATTTCATATATTCTAACAGTTTGTTTTTTTAAATGGAATCTTTTCAGGGCTTTCTACATATAGGATCATGTCATGTGCAAACAGAAATAATTCTACTTTCTTTCTGATTTTGATGCCTTTTGTTTGTTTCTTTATCTTATCTAATTGCTCTGGCTAGGACTTCCAATACTAAGTTGAATACAGGGGGCAAGAGTGGTCATCCCTTGGCTTGTACTGTACTTTGGAGGAAAAGCTCTATTTCCCCCCCCAAAGTAATGATGTTAGTTATGGGATTTTCATATATGGCCCTGATTCTGGTAAGTTCCTTTATATTGTTTATGTTGAGAATTTTTATCATAAATGAATGCTGAACTTTGTCAGATACTTTTTCTGCATTTATTGAGAGGACCATGTGGTTTTTATTTTTCATTATGTTAGTGTATTATATCACTTTGATTGGGATAAATTGAATCAATATTGCATCCCAGGGATGAATCCCACTTGGTCATGGTGTATAATCTTTTTTTGACATATCGTTGAATTCAGTTTGCTAGTATTATATTGAGGATTTTTGCATCTATGTTCATCAGAGATATTGGTCTATAGATTTCTCTCTCTCTCTCTTTTTTTTTTTTTTTTTTAGTGTCTCTGGCTTTGGTATCAGGGTTATACTGGCCTTATATAATGAATTCTGAAGCATTCCCTTTTCTTCTGATTCTGGAAGAGTTTAATAATGGCATTAATTCCTCTTTGAATATTTGTTAGAATTGCCCTGTAAAGTCATCTGGTCTGGGGCTTTTCATTCTTAGGAGGTTTTTGATTACTACTTCAATCTCTTTATTTTTTATTGTTCTGTTCAATCTTTCTAATCCTCCTTGATTTCATTTTGGTTACATTGTATGTTTCTAGGAATTTATCCATATCTTCTAGGTTATCCAATTTGTTGATGTATAATTCTTCGTAAAGGTTCCTTATTCTTTTTATTTCTGAGGCATTCCTTGTAATATTTCCCTTTCATTTCTTATTTTATTTATTTGAGTCTTCTCTCCTTTTTTTATTAGTTAGGCTATGGGTTTCATTTTTCTATTTTCTGATATATTTCCACCCTAATATTTATTATTTCTTTCCTTCTGCTAACTGTAGGCTTCCTTTCTTCTTTTTCTAGTTCCTTGAGGTGTAAAGTTAGGTTGTTTATTTGAAATATATTTTTAAATTTTATTTATTTATTTATTTTAGTGAGAGATAGAAAGAGCACAAGTGAGGAAAGGGGCAGAGGAAGAGAAATTTCAAGCAGACTCCAGACTGAGTGCAGAGTCTGACATGGGGCTTGATCCTATGACTCTGAGATCATGACCTGAGCTGAAACCAAGATTCAGTTGCTTAACTCACTGAGCCACCTAGGCATCCCTACCCACTTTTTTTTTTCCAGTGTAAGCATTTATTTATAAACTTCCTAATACTGCTTTTGCTGCATCTCGTAAGTTTTGGTATGTTGTATTTTAATTTTTTCTTTGTAAATTTAAGTTCAATTAGCCAAGGTATGATACATCTGGTTTTTGATATAATGTTCAAAAATTCATTAGTTGAGTAAGGCACCCAGTGCTCATCATACCACATGCCTAAAGTAATCTTTTTGGTTGTTCGTCTCCTTCTCTGATTTCTTCCCATTCATTTCCCCTCACTGCACCCCTATTATCCTTTGCACTTTTCCTTACGTTCCACATATAAGTGAAACCATATAATAATTGAGTTTCTCTGATTGACTTATTTCACTTAGCGTAATACCTTCCAGTTCCATCCATGTCGATGTAAACAGTAAATATTCATCTTCTCTGATGGCTGAGTAATATTCCATTGTATATATGAACCAGATCTTCTTTATCCATCCATCTGTTAAAGGCTATCTTGGCTCCTTCCACAGTTTGGCTATTATGGGCATTGTGGTTTATTGGGGTGCATGTGCTCGTTCTTTTCACTGCTTCTGTATCTTTGGTGTAAATTCCCAGTAGTGCAATCGCTAGGTCACAGGGTAACTCTATTTTTAACATCCCGAGGAACCTCCATATTGTTTTCCAGAGTGGCTGTACCAGCTTGTATTCCCACCAACAGTCTCTAAAGGCAAGGGAAACAAGCAAAAATGAATTATTGGGACCTCATCAAGATAAAAAGCTCTGCACAGCAAAGGAAACAATCAACAAAACTAAAAGTCAACCAATGTAATGGGTGAAAATATTTGCAAAATGACATTACAGATAAAGGGCTGGTATCCAAGATCTATAAAGAACTCCTCAAACTCAACACCCCCAAAACAAATAATCCAATCAAGAAATGGGCAGAAGACATGAACAGACACTTCTCCAAAGAAGACATCCAAATGGCCAACAGACACATGAAAAAATGCTCCACACTACTTGCCATCAGGGAAATACAAATCAAAAACCACAATGAGATACCACATTATGCCAGTCAGAATGGCTAAAATTAATAAGACAGGGAACAACAAATGTTGGCGAGGATGTGGAGAGAGGGCAACCCTCTTACACTGTATTTTAATTTTTATTTGTCTCAAAATATTTTGAAAGTTCTCTTTGGATTCCTTGTTTGAGTCAATGGTTATTCAAGATTGTGTTTTTGGCTTCCATGTATTTGTGAATTTTCCTATTTTCTCAGTGTTGATTAGTTTCATTCCACTTTGGTCTGAAAAGATGCCTGTAATAATACCTATCTTATTAAAAATTTAAGACTTGTCTTGTGACCTAACATGTGATATATCTTGGAGAATATTCTGTGTGTGCTTAAGAAGAATGTGTATTCTGCCACCATTGCATGGAAAGTTCTAAATATGTCTATTTGGTTCATTTGGTCTCTAGTGTTGTTCAAGATAGCTCTTCCTTTATTGATTTCCTGTCTGAATGTTCTTTTCATTATTGAAAGTGGAGTATTAAAGTTTCCTACTCTTAGTGTATTGCTGTGAATTTCTCCCTTCAGACCTGCCAATATTTGCTTTATATATTTAGGTATTTTGATGTTGTGTGTGTATACATTTATAATTTTTATATCTTCCTATTGAATTGACTCTTTCATCATTATATAATGACTCTCTTTTTCTCTAGAGGCAGTTGTTAACTTAAGTATAACCACTACTGCTTTAATTTGGTACCATTTTCATGGACTATCTCTTAAGAACAAGATACTTTTGATGGGTGAGGGGAAGGTTCATTGGATGGAACTCTGAACCCTCCACCCAAAGTGTCACTAGAATATCTCCATTTATATTTGCTTTATTCATTGGGGTTTTTTTTTTTTAAGATTTTATTTATTTATTTATTTATTAGGAAAGAGAGAGAGTGAGAGAGAGAAGGTCAGAGTGAGAAGCGGACTCCCCATGGAGCTGGGAGCCCGATGTGGGACTCGATCCCGGGACTCCGGGATCATGACCTGAGCCGAAGGCAGTCGCTCAACCAACTGCGCCACCCAGGGGCCCCTGGGGTTTTGTTTAAAATTTCACTAGGGAGAAAATGGCTCTACTACTTACAGTGTTAGAAAATTCTCTGTGTTGTCCACTGACCCACCTCTCACCCCTGCCCTACTGACATGTTTCCTCTCTGGCTGGTCTTTCACAGATGCTCTAGCCTGGATCCCGTTGTGTTTACAGAGCTCTTCTCAAGACAAGCCACTGAGGATACAGTCAGTTCCATTTTGCCTTATTAAACTGTACTCCCTGTGATGGATTGAATTTTATCACCACGAAAGCCCCAGTTCCTGGTGCCCCTGAATGTGACCTGACTTAGAAATAAGGTCTTGGCAGATTGGAGGTAAGACGATCCTCTCAGTTCAGTATGACTGTGTCCTTATCAAATGTGGACATTTGGACCCAGGGACAGACATGCACATAGAGAGAACATTATGGGAAGAAGAGGCATCTGCAAGTCAAGGGATATCAGAGATCTCTGGCAAACCACCAGAAGCCTGGAACAGATCTCCTGCCAACACTGATCTCATCTCAGACTTCTAGCCTCCAGAACAGTTAGACGGTAAGTTTCTGCTGCTAAACAACCCGGTTGGTGGCCCTTGGTTATGGCAGTCATAGAAAACTATGGAAGCCCGCATTCCAGCTCTGAGCGCGCAGGCCATTGAGATTGGAGTGTTCGGAGTTCCCGGACCTTGTCAGTTGCACACTGACAGCTCATCTCCGGGACTACTTTCATCTCTAGCTACTCTCATTCATCAGGGGAGATTGTTCATGAGCTTCACTTTAAGCTAGCAGCCTTATTTTCAAATTCTTGTAGGGGTACAGGGCACATGTCTCATAAATTCTTCCTTATACCCACAAAACATCTTATACTGGGGCTTCTTTTTGGTCTCTAAAATCCAGAAGTGAGAGAACCAATGAAAAAGTCAAGTGAGAAGCAATCAAGGCTTATTAGAAAAAAAAGAGCTGGTTCACAGTGAGTTCGTACTGTGAATAAGGTCATCTTAGCTTATTCTTTCCAGAAGTAGATTTATTGTTATGATTATGATTATTTTTATTGCCAAAAAGTTAAGGGAATGGGGAGGGTCAGGAACTTCTTAATTATTTAGTATACCTACTCTTAAATCGGGGAGTGAGTTGGCAAAACAGACCTTGACAGCAAGCAGTTCAAATAAGTTGGTGCAAGATTAATAGGTTTCTAATTGCCAAATCCCATGCAAATGTAGTTAAGGCAGTAACTGCTGCCTTATAATAAGCTGGAGGCTTATTTGCCTTGTTTTCTAAGACCCTTGGCAGTTTTGCAAGTCATCAGGAATTTAAAACCAATAGGTAGTGACCTCACGAAGAATTTTTAGCTTCCTCATGCTGGGGCTCAAAAACCATGGCCAGCACAATGTTAAGCCTGGCTCTCAGGGTCCCCCAGTGTGTTCGCCAACAGACTCAAGCAGCCTCCGCTAGGCCCTTTTCCTAACAAACAAGCATTTCCACCTTGGACCTCTTCCAAGCTTCCCATCTCATCCACTGAATTGCTCCGAGTCCCAGGAATCATTCTTGATGTCTCCCTCCCTTGCTTTCTCGCAGCCAAGCCATTACCAAGTGCTGTCATCACAAGTGCATGCCTTAAACCTCATCCCCTATTTCACCCATCGCCCCACCCATCTCCCATCTGGTGTCCATTAGTCTGTTCTCTATAATTAAGAGTCTATTTCTTGGGGCGCCTGGGTGGCTCAGTTGGTTAAGCAACTGCCTTCAGCTCAGGTCATAATCCCAGAGTCCCGGGATCGAGTCCCACATCAGGCTCCCAGCTCCTCGGGGAGTCTGCTTCTCTCTCTGACCTTCTCTCCTCTCATGCTCTCTCTCAATCTCTCTCTCTCTCAAATAAATAAACAAAATCTTTAAAAATAAATAAAATAAAATAAAATAAAATAATGATAACTATGATCACAGTAGTGAGTGAGATGGTATCTTCAACTTTCACCAAAGTAACTCTGTTGAGCTTGAGGGCAAGTAACTTGAGCCACAGATGTCCATGCCTATTTCTTATTCATACCTTTCACTTCTACTACATTAGAAATGCCAAATTCACAATTATAAGTCCTCTAGAGAGGTTGCAAATATTTAGTGGTTGTCGGTGCTGAGAACTGGTCACAATGAAACACTAGAAAATTCAGAAGTATAATTAGGGAGATAGAAGAAAATAGATTACTAATGAACTCACTGATTGCATGCTGTTCTGGAAATTAAAATGATATTTTGTTCAGATATTGGATGTGGTTTTACATTTTTTCGTGGCCCGTGATTAATTTCATCTTCTAATGAGTGACATAAAATATCAAAATATTGGGACAGAGTTGAATTCTTAGCAATTGGCTTACTCAGTTCATTAGGTAGACTTTTTATAAATCCCGATTAAAATCCCGATGTAATATGTACAGGTTATTTATGACCCCACATATATTGTTGAGTTAATTTCTTCAGCTTATCTGCTCGAGATGGCAGAAATGATCTTTACCACAATTGCCATGTCAAGAAAAAAATGTTTTCATATTTCTCCCCTCATTTCATAAATGGACAGGAGCATTTTGCCCTTGGCAGTTAGCAAGTTTCACTATTTTCTTCAACACTGAATCAAGAGGCACATTACTGACCACCAACCACTGTCTGTTAATAAAACAGTAAGTTTATGGATTAGGATTTAGAGACAACTTCTACTCAGAAAGCTAAGGATGGGTGCTCTGTTAGGAAAGATGCCAACACACATATTTTCAATATAAAAACTAGACCAAGGGGGCACCTGTGTGGCTCAGTTGGTTAAGTGTCTGACTCTTGATTTCAGCTCAGGTCTTGATCTCAGGGTCGTGAGACTGAGCCTCACATTGGGCTCCATGCTCAGCACAGAGTCTGCTTGGGATTCCCTCTTCCCCTCCCCCAGTTCACACTTGCACATGCACTCCCTCTCTCTCTCTCTCTCTCTCTCTCTCTCAAAATCTTCAAAAAAACCCCCCAAAATCAGACCAGTGAATGATTGTTCTCGCTTTTAATGGCATTGCCTTTCAAAGCTCAATAGATAAAAGTCCCTCTGTTATACATACTATACCTTTTCCAGGTGCTGACTCAGGCTTTTTACAACAGCGGCACTATTCGTTCCCAACACAAACTATTTTCTCACACCCATATATGGTGGTGACTATTCCTCCACGTCGAATGCCATTACTTTGCTCAGACTTCCATCTCAGAAAGGACCTGGGCTAATAGCACGTTCTGCATTCTCTTGGAGAATCATTTCATAAACCTTCCTCCTGTTTTATAGGACTTTTGGCGATCCTGTACCTTGTCCCAGTTTTGCTATAAAGGATGCAACTTTCAATGATGACTTTGTGATTTTGTTTTCTTCCTTGCTTTTTGTGACGAAAATCATTAGTTTTGTACTAAAAAGCATTCTTTTGCAGTTGTTTCTGGACAATTTAATGGGCTTACGAGTGAGGGTACTGTATTTGCAAATGATGAAACATTCCTCAGTGACTTGCTACCAACATTTGACAAAGTATCATCATAACAGAGCATACTAGAAGCCTTAGAAGCAAATAGTCAATAAAAACCAGTCTTTGTGTTTTCATTATTATGCTTCCTGTTCACCTGTTTCCTTATCAGCTGTTGCAAAGTCCTCACCTGTCTCAGAGAGTGCATGGCGCTGGAATTCTTATTCCTCTTCATGTTGATTGTGTTATTCTGAGTTGTTGTGTTTAGGTTCTATTTTCATCACTACTTTCATGCATCAATGCACCGTTTTGGAGCCAGCCATCCCTTTTTGTTACTTTGGGGATATAATGCATCAAAAAATAATGAGACAAAGTATAAGTTAAATAGCAGAAAACATTACATGCCACTGACATGAAAATACATTAGCCGAGATACCCTGGACCTTGGAATGTTAACCAAGATCATCTAATTGAATCAGTTCCTTTCGTGTAAACAGATGGTTGAAGAATATAACCATTATCAAAAATACAAAATATTTTTGTTAAGAACTAATTAATTTTTACATTTCTCATGTAAAATATAGATGTAAGTAAACCTATTTCATAGGTTTTTTTTTGTTCCCAAATGGCTAAATCACCTATAAAGAGCTTGATGGATTTCCAGGGATTTCTGGGAGAGTCTGTAGTCAGAGAATCACCCTTGGATAAACTCTGACCTGGTAGGGAGGAGGGAGAACTGTGGTCTGATCTGCTGCCCAGATTTCCCCCTTCAGGCCAGAAGCTCTGTTGGCTCAGGTGATAAGACGTTTGGCAGTTGACCGCTCCAGGCTGTCTCTGTCAGGTCCATGCCTTTGGCTGAAGAGAGCCTCCTTATCATGGTCACAACCCTTCTAATGGGTCAACACCCATCCAATGACCAGTGGATGTTGAAACCACATATCTAGTCCTCTTATCTAAGTTCAAGACAATTTTGGAATATTGCGGAGTCTCCATTCTCCTGTTGATGGACACTTCGGTTGTTTCAAGTCTTCTGCTCTTATGAATTAAGCTTTTATGAGTGCTCTCTTGATGGACATATCCAATCTTTCCTCAGCTATATATCTAGAAATGCAACTGCTGAGTCATATGTTTAGCCTTAGTAGATAATGCAAAGAATTTTCCAGATGGTTGTACCCATTTCATGGACCACAGAAATATCTGAGAGACTGCCAGTTTCACATTCTTTCCAAATTTGATATTTTCTTTTTCATTTTAGTTATTCTGGTGGGAAGGTGATAGGATGCCATTGTGATTTTGATTTGCATGTCCCTAACAAGGACTGATTTTGAGTTTTCCTATGCCTGTTTGCCATTTGGATATCCTCTTTTGTGAAGTGGGTAGTCTTACACCTATTTTTATTTAAAAATTTTTTAAAGATTTTATTTATTTACTTGAGAGAGAGAAAAAGTACTTGTACAAGCTGGGGGAGGGACAGAGGGACAGGGAGAAACAGACTCCCCACTGATCAGGGTGCCCTGACTCCAGTCTGATCTCAGGACTTGAGCTGAAGGCATGTGCTTAACTGACTGAGCCAGGAGCCCCTCACCTATTTTTAAAAATTGTTAAATTGTAAGAGTTCTAGATATAAGCTCCTTAGTGTGTGTATACAAAATGTAGATATATAATATAAGATTATATATAATCCATCTATAAGGGTATAGATGTATCTATCCTTGTTTTACACACACACATATTTTTCAACCTATGGCTTACCTACTTACTTCCTTAACGATGTCTTTAATATGTAGATTTGCTTTATTTCATTGAAGTTCAATTTCTCAAAAATTTTCCCTTGATGGTTAGTCAGGGCTTTTGTGTCTTAAGAAACTTTTGCTTAACCCCAAGTTCATGAAAATATGCTCCTTTGTTTTCTTCTAAAAGTTTTATTCATTTAGCTTTCACATTTATATCTATGATCCTTCCCGATTTAATTTTTTTTATAGGGTGAGATGGAGTCAGAATTATTTTTCCAGGTAGATATCCAATTGCTCCAGTATCATTGATTTTTTTATTGACTATCCTTTCTCACTGAATTGAAGTGGCGCCTTTGTTGTAAATCAAATTACCTAGTAAGTATGGAACTATTGTTGGTCTTTCTTGTTCTGTTCCAATTTTCTGTTTTCATGTCTTGAACCAATATTCTATTGCTTTATTTACTAAAGCTCTATAGTCAGTTCTAAAGTTTGGCAATTTAAATCTTCCAAATTTGATCCTCCCTTTCTTTGCGGTCTTAGCTTTTTTGTTTGTTTGTTTGTTTGTTTGTTTTTGTGCATTTCTACGTGGATTTTATAATCAGCTTGTCAATTTTAATGAAAAAAATCTGTTGGAAGTTTGACTGAGACTTCACTAAGTGTATAGATCAGTTGTGAGGAGATTGATATCTTAACAATAATTAGCCTTCCAATAGATAAAGAGGTGGTATCTCTCTTTAGATTTCTTCAATTTCTCTTAACCATAATTTTTCATTTTTAGTGTAGAGGTCTTGCACATATTTTTAGATTTATTTCTAGAACTTTGATCAATTTTTATTCTATTATAAGTAGTATTGTTTTAAAGTTCAAATTTTCCAATTATTTTTGATAGTGTATAAAATATATAAAAATCCAAATGATTTCTTTTTTTTTAAAGAATTATTTATTTGTTTTAGAGAGAGACAGAGAAAGAGAGAGAGTGGGGGGAAGAGCAGAAGGAGAGAGAGAGAGAGAGAATCCCAAGCAGACTCCTTGCTGAGCACAGAGCCTAATGCAGGGCTCTATCTCACGACCCTGAAATCATGACCTGAGCTGAAATCAGGAGTCAGACGCTCAACCAACTGAGTCACCTAGGTGCCCCTAAAAATCCAAATAATTTCTATCTATTAACTTTGCCTCCAGCAACTTTGCTAAGTTCACTTACTCATTCTAGTAGGTTTTACTGTATATTCTTTTGGAGTTTTCCATATAAAATCATGTCATTTGCAAGCAAAAGCAGTTTATTTCTTACTTTATTAATTTCCCATGGCTATCATAACAAATTGACACAAACTGTGTGGCTTAAAACAGTAGAAATGTACTCACAGCTCTGAAGCCTTGACGTTTGAAATCAAGGTGTGGGCAGGGTCTCACCTCTGGAAGTTCTTGGGGAGAATCTGTTCCTTGTCTCTTCAATTTTCTGGTGGCTGTTGGCATTCCTTGGCTCATGGCCACATTCCTCCAGTCTCTACTTCCTTGTGTGTGTCTGTGTTATCTCTTTCTGTTTCTCTCTTAGGATGGCACAACTTGTATTGGCACTTAGGGCCCACCTGGATGACATAGGATGATCTCCTTATCTCAGGATCCTTAATTACATCTGCAAAGACCTTTTCTCCAAATATGATAACATTTCCAAGTTCCAGGGATTAGGTCTTTAAAGACCTTAGGTCAACATACTCTCACATTCTGAGGTACTGGCATTAAAATATCAACATAAGAATTGGAGGGGAGGTTGCCTGGGTGGCTCATTTGGTTAAATCAACCTTTGCCTCAGGTCATAATCCCTAGGTCCTGGGATCAAGTCCTGCATTGGGCTCTCTGCCCAATAAATAAATAAAATCTTAAAAAAAATAATAATTCGGGGGTGGGGAGACACCATTCAGCCCATAACAGATACTCTTTGATTTTGATGGATGGCTTTAAATAATAACAAAAAAACCTCTCGTGATGTGGTACCTGGAAATGTCACCCCCTGGGACGAAATGATTCTGTCCTGTCTGTTTGTGATGTGTAACCCAGCAGAGGGACAAGCAGAGAGCTGGTGACGAGCACCGCACTCTGGTTCCCTGTGCCCACGTGGGCTCTCAGTTCTACCAGAGCCACCTGCGCAACCCCAAGTTCGTTCAACCCCGTGTTTCGATTGCCTTGTGTAAAATGGGGTGGATGATAGTTCCTAGTTTATGACGTTGAATTATTGTGGGGATTAGATAAGTTAATATTTGCAGAGTACCTCCAACACTTCTTGAAAGTGCAGAATTTACAGTATCTTGGAATTCTTTTTTTTTTTTTTAAGATTTGTTTACTTATTGGAGAAATGGGGGCAAGGAGGAGCAGAGGGAGAAGGAGGAAGTGGACACCCCACTGAGCACAGAGCCAGATGTGGGGCTTGATCTCCCAACCCCCTTGATCATGACCACGCCCAATTCAAGAGCCGGTCACTTAACCAGCTGAGCTACCTAGGCACCTCAGTATCTTGGTGATACTTGGAGCCACAAAGTGGCTCTGCTGCCTCCAGTCTGTCCGGCTTCTTTTTAATCTACGGCTGCATCAAAGCCAGAGCAGCGGGGCACCTGGGTGGCTCAGTGGGTTAAAGCCTCTGCCTTTGACTTGGGTCGTGGTCTCGGGCTCGGGAGCCTGCTTCCCCTCTCTCTCTGCCCACCTCTCTGTCTACTTGTGATCTCTCACTCTTTGTCAAATAAATAAATAAAATCTTAAAAAAAAAAAAAAGCCAGAGCAGCCCCATCTCTTCTGTCTTCAATCTCTTCCTCGTTATTATGCAGTGTTCACTCTTGCGGTCCCTTCCAAAGCGCCTCTTCTCAGACCGCCAATGTTTTCCACCAGTGGCCCAGTTCCCTCATCCATGGCCTTGCTCCCTCCTTGCCGATACTTGTCTCTTCTGCTCTGATCCTCCTTCCAGTCTGTCCCAGAACATAATCTGGCTCCAGCCGTGTTTCTACTGGAATCGTGGGTCACACAGCATGACTGAGCATGCCCCGGGTTTGCATCGTTTCTAACTTGAATTGGGCTCGTTGTGCTATTTGCTCCTTTGTCCTGCTCAATGCACAGTTTTATCCCCGTCCTGCTCAGTTTGTCTGATTCCCAGGACTATTGAGAAGCCAGCTGAAGAGTGAGTGCTGGCTCTGGAGAGTTCTGCTTACATGGTGCTTTCTCCAGCCGACCAAGAAGCAATAGAACGTTGCTGTGAATCCAATGCTGGCATCATCTCCCTACCATTCGGATGCTGGTCGGGTTAGCTACAAATGCTTTCCACTTCCCCCATGAGAATATTTTCCTCCTTGAAGACAGCATCTATCATTTTCTTTTGCCAATGGAGAGGCTCACATGAATTAATATTTAATTTTCAATGACACATAAAAGTGGGCCTAAGAAATACCCAATTTTGTGAGCAATGGGGATTTTTTTTTAATTTATTTGACCGAGACAGAGAGATCACAAGTAGGTAGAGAGGCAGACAGAGAGAGAGGGGGAAGCAGGCTCCCGCTGAGAAGAGAGCCCAATTTGGGGCTAGATCCCTGGACCTTGAGATGATGATCTGGGCCGAAGGCAGAGGCTTTAACCCACTGAGCCATCCAGGCACCTCTGAGCAGTGGAGTTTTAATATCCTGAATGTCCTCTGCATTTGCTTCTCTTCACTGCATTTTTGCAAGTGGCAGAGGGACAATTTTATAGAAGGTTAAGGACCCGGGCTTCTAACATAAAAGCTACCTACCTCAAAGTGTTGTTTGTGTATTAAATTAGATAATGCTCAGAAAGTACTTTGCAGAGTGCCCAGACCATTAGATAATCTCCATAAATGTTAGCAGTTATGATTAGTACTCAAACCTTTCATGTTATTTACATGCACGCTCTTGCATTTCAGAAAGAGAATTGTGTAATTTTACATGTTTTCTTTCTCCAAACCCTCTATGTGTGGCTGTGCCTCCCTAGGACTTCGTTCGTTCATTGTTGTTTTTTTTTTTAAAGATTTTATTTATTTATTTGACAGAGAGTGAGAGATCACAAGTAGGCAGAGAGTCAGGCAGAGAGAGGCGGGGAAGCAGGCTCCCCACCGAGCAGAAAGCCTGATGCGGGGCTCAATCCCAGGACCCTGAGATCATGACCTGAGCTGAAAACAGAGGCTTCAACCCACTGAGGCACCCAGGTGCCCCTAGTTCGTTTGTTTTTTTAATTGTATTTATTTATCTGAGAGAGAGAGATAGCAAGAGTGACCATGAATAAAGGGGAGGGGCAGAGAGGGAGAGGGAGAAGCAGACTCCCCGCTGAGCAGGGAACTCAAAGTGGGGCTCAAGCCCATGACCCTGAGACCACAACCTGAATGAAAGACAGATGCCCAACCACCTGAGCCACCCAGACACCCCTCCCTAGGACTTTGAACCAAATGGTTGTACTAGAAGGAACCCACTCCTTATGGGTTGCCTGGCTATCAAATTGCTGGTCTTAGACAAAGCCAATGTGCTCCTGGGGAAATTGTGTGGGCTTTGCTCTTAATGTGATGTGAAACCTTCCGGTGGTTCTGAGTCCCCTGATCACTGTATTCCAGCATAAGCTATGTCGTCACTTAAAAATTTCACCGGGCTGGGTAGGGTTAATGCTTACTTTGGGGGGAGCCAGACGCCAAAATTCTAGGATGTTTAGATGTTTTCATGCTGGTTACTCCCCGTGTTGCTCTTCCCTACAGAGCTCTAGTGAATTTTGATATCTTGCTGCACTTTCTTTTCCTGAATATGTGACACATCTCATGTTAAGCAAGAACATCAATTATTTTGATACCAAGGTTAGCAAATAAATTTCATCTCTTGTAGCAACTTCTATTGATTGTTAATGGGAAACCGGAGTTCTGTATTGAAAACGATTCCACGGCATTGGCTCTGGGTGGGAAGAGTATTTGCTCAATTACTCATATCTGTGGTGGATGCAAGAATCAAGGGGGATAGCATGCTTGTCTCGTGTCTGCTGAATTTTACATTTGCCCACTCCCATAGCAGAGCGCCGCAGGGGTGAATCAGGCATCAAAATTGCCTTTGTTCTGTCCGAGTGTGAATGCCAAGAGTAATACAACAGAGCTCACAGCCCTCCTCATGTAGACACGGATGAGAAGTCCGCTCCAATCCCAGGAAGGTGAGTGAGAGCCTGTGACCAATAAAACCAGACGAAAAGTGACAGCCTTTTTCTTCAAAACGCCAAAAAATTGTATGACATAATATGACTTTTGTGGCAGATTTTCTTTTTTCCAGTGGCATCAATGCCATACTGACATTAACCCAGATGTCCTTTCCCTCTTTGGGGGAGATAAAATCTAGATGCTGAGGTATTAGCCCTGTCAAGACATTATACGATTTAGGGACCAATAGAACAACTTCCGTGGAGCCCTCCTCCCCCTACTTGGTTTCAGACGCCCAGGTCTATGCTGGCAACTCCCCCACCCTCATTCCCGCCCACATGGACACCCTCCTCACCTCCCTGGTCTGCAAATATGGCGCCAGGCTGCACCCATGCTTGAATGCCCTTCTCATTGTGCCCAGACTCCAACACTCCCCGCCAGGCGGATGCTCTGGGAGAAGCCCTCACACAGGTCTGGCTTCCTTGTGTGGACACCCCCTCTCACCCTACTCGGGCTCTGATGCCCAATATAGAGGCGCCCTTCTCTCTTTCCTGGAATTCTGACTCCTCATATCATACCACCTACCTCATGGACAACCTCTTCTCCTTGCTCGGGCTCCAGCACCCCACGCCAGGCATGCCTCTTATCTGATGCCCTCCTCTGCCCATCCTCCCCGACCGCCACCCTCCCTACCCCTCCACCAGCATCTCCTGCTCTGTCTGCCTTCACCAACAACTCACTCGAGGGCTGGGTTGTTCAGGACAGAAAGGGAAGGGAAGGAAAAGAGGAAGCACGCCTAAAGAAGTTGATTATAAAAGTATTCACTGAAAATATGTCCAAGCAGAAAAAGTCAAGTTAGAACACACAAATTGATCACAACATCCGTAGACACCCTATGAAAATGCAGCGATTGATATTTGTATATTCTTTCTCTCCTTTTTCCGTGCACGCGTTTCTATACCTAAAATTAGTTTATATTCTCGTCTGTCTGTATCCATCTTGTACGTTTCTGAATGTTAGTTACGTTAGTTGTATCTAAATGCAGAAAGCAAAAATGGTATCTTGGCATTTTTAAAGAGAAAATTTAAAGAGAAATCTTGGTATTTTTTTTTTTTTAATTTTAAAACTGTATTGAAAGCTTTGAGTAGGGAAAGAATTCTTTTAGAGAAATCTTGGTATTTTTAAAGGCAGAGACTTTACCTGTGACGCTAGGACTATTTTCTATAGACAAATTCTGGAACTTCATCTGTTTTTGTTTGTTTAGTTTTTCCCAAAGATTTTGGTCAAGGAATTGGTACAGGAGCCGAGCCAGCCTATCTCAACTACTCCATGTAAAGTCATCCTCTCCGTAAAAACAGATAAAATCCTTGAATTCAAAAATGCTTTTAGAATGCTTTGAGTGCATTTTATGAAGATGGTAAGTGTTCAAGAAATACGTAAATAAAAGAAGCGGTTTAATGTATTTTCCTTAAGCTTCTGGGGGTTACAGTCATCTCAATAAACATGTAATCAGCCTTAAAACAAAGAAATACCAGGATGCTTAAAAAATTCTTTAATTATGGGGGCGCCTGGGAGGCTCAGTCAGTTAAGCGTCTGCCTTTGGCTCCGGTCATGATCCACAGGTCCTGGGTTTGAGCCCGGTGTCAGGCTCTCTGCTCAGTGGGGAGCCTGCTTCTTCCTCTTCCTCAGCCCCTCACCCTGCTCATGCTCTCTCTCTCTCAAATAAATAAAATATTTTAAAAAGTAATTATAAATTTAACCAATTTTCCATTAGAGTTCAAAACATACAGCATGTATTCTAGGTTAGAAGATGGAAGGGCATACATAGCCCGAGTCTAGATAATGTTTCACTGGTCTTAAATCTATTCATAATGTGAATGCATAAATATTTAATGTATACATTTTTAAGTCGGCGAAAAAATATATATGTAATAAAAGAGAAATGTGCTGGTCTTCTGTAGATCTGTGGATGCTCTTTTGAGTAAGACACACACTGTTAGTGCTGAGGGAGAGATGGAACTGGATGCAGCTTTTTTTTTTTTTAAAGATTTTATTTATTTATTTGAGAGAGAGAGAGATAGATCACAAGTAGGCAGAGAGGCAGGCAGAGAGAGAAGGGGAAGCAGGCTCCCTGCTGAGCAGAGAGCCTGACGCGGGGCTCGATCCCAGGACCCTGAGATCATGACCTGAGCCGAAGGCAGAGGCTTTAACCCACTGAGCCACCCAGGCGCCCCAGCTTTTTTTTTTTTTTTTTTAAGATTTTATTTATTTGAGAGAGAGAGAGAGCACACAAACAGGGGGAGCGGCAGAGGGAGAGGGAGAAGCAGACGGCCTGTGGAGCAGGGAGCGGTCCCGGGACTCCAGCCCAGGACCCCAGATCGCGACCTGAGCCCAAAGCAGACGCTTAACTGACTGAGCCCCCCAGCGGCCCACGAGGCAGCTCTTCTATGAGCTTTTAGAGGAGAGGAGGAGCTGGAACCAGACCCGGCCTATCCCGTTCCAGAGCTGAGGTTGGAAAAACTGAAGAGTCAGAGCACACCGCCCAGGACAGACCCCCGGGGAGAAATGCGCCCCGCGCAGACGTTTCAGAACTGTGAGGGGGGTAAAGGTTGACCTGACTCGGTGACTACCCTCACCGATATCCAGCCAGCCATCGCCGGCCGGAGAGGACGGGGGCTGAAATGCACTGCGGGCTCTCAGGACCCGGCGGCCGCATCCCGCAGGCTGTCTGTCGTAGGGTCTGTCGTCAGCCCATCGGGTGCCTGAGCGCATCTCTGGCTCTGAGCGACCCATTTTTGAGCACTGATCCTGGCACCTCGTTATCCAAATCAGTATATCTCTCCCCTTATTAGCTGCATAAATATTTATATTACTCCGAGTCAGAGCCTCAGGGCTCTTGACAATTCGTACCCTTTGTGATGCTCACTGCGGGCTGCCTCTGAGCAGGCTGGAGCCTGGAGCGGATTCCAGGGCAGGGATGCCGCTAGAGAGGCGGCGTTCAGGATGCTCACCCCCGCCTTAGGCAATGATGTTCTAAGGCCAGGGCGGTGGGGGCAGGAAGCGACAGGAGCACCACGTATGAGAGACATTGCAAAGGAAGGGTACTGAGCCCTAGTTCTCCCTCCAGCTCTGGGACCCACTGGATGGACCCTTCAAGGTGACAGATGGCTCCTCTCTGCCTTGTTTGTCTTACCACGTCTCCCCCTTCAAGTATGAGCTCAAGTTTTATCTCCTTGAAATTAAATTACCTCTGCCTCCCATCTGCCAAGCCGCTGCTGACCCACTGTAAATCGTTTTCGTAGTTCTTGCATTTCTAGAGGTTCTGTGCAATTCAGGGCAGTGACTCGGCTCGTTTAAGAGCATGTTTAAGAGCCAGGCTCTCTCTTAACCTGTGAACTGAACAATCAGGGCACAACTCACAGGTTCGGATGGCCTGACAAGAAATACAAGAATCAGGGGCGCCTGGGTGGCCCAGTGGGTTAACGCCTCTGCTTTCAGCTCAGGTCATGATCTCAGGGTCCTGGGATCGGGCCCTGCATTGGCCTCTCTGCTCAGCAGGGAGCCGGCTTCCTCCTCTCTCTCTGCCTGCCTCTCTGCCTGCTTGTGATCTCTCTCTCTGTGTCAAATAAATAAATAAAATCTTAAAAAAAAAAAAAAAAGAAACACAAGAATGATTAACAAATACTGACCCAGCTTTGTGACCTTTTCTCCCAGAAAATCCAAATTCTGTATATTTCTATATGGACATTTTCAAAAGTGATAATATATTTAGATCATCTAAACACTCTATGTACTGAAAAGAGAGATATCGTCCAAGATTAAGAACATTTTACTCCGGGAGGGATTCCCTTTTCCTTCCTCCCCCTTTTCAAAGTAAGACTAACAAAATACGATTAAGGACACGGTGCACCAGATGAAGCTACATTTTGCACCCCACTCCAACCTACATATTAGCTTTATTATTGCTTCATCTATTCCAAATAAGTCCTCTCCAGGTCTGTGTGATAAATTCATATTTTCAGAGACCTAAGAGTCTGGCGCCAGGAAGTCAGCACAGGGCCAAGGAGAAACTCCTTGTGAATTCACGTCATGTTTGACTCTGAGATCTCCAGATCTCAGGGGAAGAGGGCCTAGATGCAGAAAAAGACAAAAGGGCCGTTATGTTTTGGATTTCCCTAGTCCTGAAAGAAAGAACAGCGTCGTCTATAGAATGTTTGATATTCTCAGAGTAGAGGGGTGGGAAACCAAGAATGAGTCATTGATAGTGATGTAGGTCTGTCCTCAAAGGACAAATTTTCTTAAGATCTTGGTTTGCTTGCAAATGCTTATATTTTACATTTTTATTTTATATTTGTATTTATATTTTGGTACAGAATCAGTTAAGAACCCTGATCAAACCTGGCTTAGGCAAAAAAGTGTATTTATTGGCTCATATAACTGAAAAGATGTAGATTACAAAAACAAGACTTAATTTATGACTCAAAAAATAGGGGCAAGACCTCCTTTCCCTCCTTCCATTTCTCAGTGCCACTTGTACTTTTTTTTTTTTTTAAGATTTTATATATTTATTTGAGAGAGGGAGTGCGAGCTCATGGGGGTGGGGAGAAGCAGAAGGAGACGCGGGGTTTGATCCCACAACCCTGAGATCATGACCTGAGCCGAAACCAAGAGTTAACCAACTGGGCCACCCAGGTGCCTCCAAATCCTATGACTCTTAAGTGTACAGTGGAAAAAAATGTTAGACTTTGGAGTACAAAGGCTTTGGTTCAAAGTTCAGTCCCATCACTTAATAGCTGGGTGATCTTTGAATTGTTTTAAGTCCACTAACTTCAGCTTCCTTTTTGGTTTCTTGGGGATAAGAATCATAGTTATCTTATAGGAAGAGTGGATTAAATGAGATAGTGTATATAAAGCATTCTGTGCAGTGTTTGGCATACAATACATACTCTGACTTCCTTTCCTGTGTGTCCCTACCAGCTGTTGGATCTTTGTCAAGGCCAAAACCGATCTTTTGGCGGACTTCCTCGGGAAGATATCAGTAGGCGTCTAGCAGAAACACGGACCTCAGCACATGCTAGTACTGAACAGCCTGTGACATGGGATTCCATTCTGATCTCCGAGGCCAATTAAACTGCTAGTCTTACATTCCCAACTCCATTAGATGATACAAGCTTCTCTGTGTAGGCATTCCCAAAGAGCTGGAAGAGTCCTGATCCCTGACTCATCCTGAGACCATTGTCCTCCCCAGCAAAAATGTCCTGCCCCTGCCCATGTGGATGTGGGTGTTGAAACTAAATGCCGCAGCCGATATCCTCGCAGATAGGTGACCTCTTTGACATCCTCACCCTCCATCTTGAATCCATACACCAGCCCCCCCCTAAGATTCCCGCATTCTGTCATTGCACAGAACTTTTCCAGTGTCGAAGATCTCGTCTGCAGTATCACATTTAAGATGCGTCCCAATTTCTGGCTCTCCCAATCTCATTTCTCCCAAATCTCATTTCTCCCAATCCCAATCTCATGAGACTTTGGTCTCATACAAATTTGTAGTTCCCTAATGCTTCATTTTTCTCCCAGTTATTAAACACTTGTAAGTGTTCACCTTTTCCTAGACCAGTGATTTATCAGTGGAAGCACTGTGTTAACCCTTTGAGCTTCCACTACCCTTGTTCCAAGCTCCAATCCTGAGGACCCATCCAACCACCTGTCATCTCTGCTCCTCTGTCCATGTTGCTAAGGATTTCTGAGGAACATCAAAAGTTATGCAGATTGCTGCCATTGTGATGTCATCGTCTCTGATCCCAGGTGCGGTGTTGGCAATGCCTTGCAACCCTCAGGGGAGTTTCTAGACAATTCCTTAGTCAGTCCGTTTAAAATATTCACCACTCTTTTCAAATCTCATCTCCCTTCTTCTGACTTGTGTCACGCACCTCTTCCTTCATAGAGAAAATATGCTGTAACTTCCTGATCATCTCTTTCGAGAACCTTCCCGTGGAAGTTATTCTTTCCTTTTCCAAGCTAAAGCATATTTCAACTGGCTCTACCCCTCCCTCATCAGCAACTGGTAATCGTATCCCCTCTCCTCTGGCATTAGCCTCTTCCTCTCTCCTAATTCATTCCCAACAGCACTGAGTCTGTGATCTTCTCCTCCAGATCTAGCCATTAACTGATCTTTCTCTTTTCACTCACAGACACCATTCTCCCAATTTGAGTTACTCCCAGGGGTTCTCATTTATTTAATTGCAAACATTTCTTGCTGACATTATCAATGACCTTCCAGTTATCTGATCAAGGGAACATTTTTCAGTCCTTTTGAACTCCGTGGTATTTGACAATGTTACTCATTCTTTATTTTGACCTGGTTCTCTAGTCTCATGGCCATTACTTTTCAACATATTTTCAGTTCTAATTAGTTCTAATTAATGCCTAAGTAAAGTTGTATTAAGTCAATGTTTCAAGTGAAACTTGCTTCCCTTCATATACAATTCTTAAGTCCAGTGGTTTTTAAACTCTAAAAGAAATTAAAGCATTTTCTTCAAATATAGATTTATGCAAAAACCCAGTAGTAATTCATTTGTTCATTCCATTTTGTCATGACTGAATATTTAGCGAGTACCTGCTTAAAAGGCCTTAATATTCTAGGCAACGGGAGTGTAATTATGGATAAAGACAGTTACTTGTTGACAGTTACAAATATATATATTTGTGTCTAGGTTCAGCCCTTGTACTTGCTTGCTGTTCTCTATCTAAACTAATTACCTGCATGAGCTCATGCAGTCTCATGATATTAAATGCCACCCACATACTGATGAAGCTCTCCTTTCTATCGCTCCCTCCAGACTCCTATATCTACTTGCATGTTAGACGCATCTCCTGGGGTGTGTAACAGGTGAAGGGATAACAAAAGTCATGCCGAAGGCAAAAGGCAAACTGATGCTCCATATACTGGGTCCCCCACCCCCACCCCATGGCAGGAGTCAGATACACATGACCTTTCTCAGGCGCTCATGACGGCCCAAGAACAAAGGAAGGGAAAAGCAAATGGTCAGCTGCTAAAGATCACACCCACGAAGGACATGAGTCACCATCCATTTGTAACTGTCTTAATGATTTACAAGAAAAGCACAATCTTGAGACTAGAGCTCTAGAAACCTATAGACTCAATTTCCTGGAGCCCTAACATTACCTTCTCCTTCCACGGGATAAAAAACCCTATATAATCAGTCACTCCTCACACGGTGCAGCTCTTTCTGCCCACGGATCCTGTCCCCATGCTCAAATAAAATCATCTTTTTGCACCAAAGCTGTCATGACTTCTTTCTTGAACATTGGGCTCAACGATCCCACGTCAATAGGTATCTCTAATCTACCGTGTTCCAAGTTGAACTTCTGATTCTTTTCCTTGTAACCCTGTGCTTCCCACAGCTGTTGCCCCTTCTGTTCATGGCAGCCCCTACTTCCCGTTGATCAGGATGACCACCTCGGTGTCATTCCTGAACTCTCTTTCCTCACGTCTCATACCAGGCAGCCTGCGAATTCCATGGTTCCGCCTTCGGTGTACGCACGTCCAGAAGCCAGCAAATTTTCAGCATTTTCATTGCTACTGGCCTTGTCCAAGCCACCACCCTCTGCTGCCTAGATGGTTGTAACAGCTTCTGGATTATTACTCCCGATTCCCACTGTCCCCTGCAGTCCATTTTCCGCACAACAGCAGCATCATCCTTCTCGAAATCTCCAATGAATCACACCACTCATCTGCTCAAGGCCCTTGCACTGCATCCCACCTCACTCAGAGTCAAATCCTCGCATGATCTACTCCTCCCCAGCCTCCCAGGCCTCCCCCTTACTCCTCTTTAGCTGTTCTGGCTTCCTTACTGTTCCTCTATCATACCAGTGAGGGTCCTTCCTCGGGACCTTTGCACGTGACATTCACTCTGCCTGAAACGCTCTTGCCCTGGATTGCCTTATAACCAGTGTCTTACTTTTGTCAAGTTTTGCTCAAATGACACCTTAGTGAGGCCTACTCTGATCACACTTTTAAAAAGTATGTTACTTTTTATACTAAAAAGTATAAAAAACTATACTAAAAAGCAGTTACCCCCCCCCCCCCGGCTAATTTAAAAATGAAGCTCCTGGATGGCTCATTTAGAAGAACATGTGACTCAATCTCGGGGTCATGAATTCAAGCTTCTCCCCCTCTTGCATGTAAAGGTTATTTAGAAAATGAATAAATGGGGGCACCTGGGTGACTAGTTGGTTAACCGTCTGACTATTTATTTTGATTGAGGTCACGATCTTGGGGTTGTGAGATGGAGCCCCGCATTGGGCTCAGTGCTCAGCGGGAAGTCTGCTTGAGATGCTCTCTCTCCCTCTGCCCTTCCCACCCCTTTAAAACAACAACAACAACAAAAAAGATAAATAAACTTTAAAAAATAAAAATAAAACCTCCACTCTTATCTTTTTTCTTCTCACAAGCACTTAGAATATTTTACCATTCTATCTCTCTATCTGCGTATTGATCTATCATCTACGTACAGCTTTTGCTCTCCCCGGCTAGAACTATGTTCTATTAAAGCAGGGATTTTTGTTTTGTTCACTGATTCATACCTATAAGTTAACACCTAGGAGGTGCCCAATGACATTTTACACTAGAACATTGCATAAATATATCAAGTTCGCTTAGCCATTTTTTTGGTGGATGACCTTTTATGTTGTTCTTGTGTATTCTTTTTTTTTAAGATTTATTTATTTGAGAGAGAGAGTGAGCTTGGGGGGTGGGGAGGGAGAAAACCAAGCAGGCTTTGCTTCATTTTGGACCAAGCAGAGTCTGCAAACTCTGGAGCCAAACGTGGGGCTCGATCCCACGACCCTGAGATCAGGACCTGAGCCGAAACCGAGAGTCGGTCACTCAACCGACTGTGCCTCCCCAGGCGCCCCTCTTCCCATGTTTCTACCATTGCTGCAGTGAACATGTATATGAATCTTGGTGCAATTGGGATCGGTTTTATTCTAGAGCACTTGGATTTGGTCCCTTCGGAAGACGACTCTGGCATTTACGTATTTAGGATGCTACTGTGCAGCGCTCTTTGGAACAACACCTGCAAGGAATTGAATGAAACGGCACTGGGTAGAGAAAAAAATTAAACTGAGATGTATTTACAAAAGAAGCCTCAGCTCTGCAGCTGACGTGGTCATTCGAGGGGTCCCAAATTGGGGGGGATATAGGCTTTCCCCTGCGGGGCATCTATTCATTGTTGGGTGAGGCAAGAGCAATTTGCTGAGAGGAAATTGGCGCGCGAGTGCTAAGGGGTAGGTCACCCCTTAGAGCAGAGCAGTGCATCCCGGCACCCACAGGTGTATTTTAAGAGGAAAATTTTAGGCAGCAGAATGTGCGTGTCTTCAATTTAATAGATTTTGCCAAATTGTATTTCAAATTGGTTGTGCCAAGTTCTGCTCCTTTCACTTATATATAAGAATTTTCATCATTATTCTACCTTTTCACATTTTCTGTATCCATTTTCTGGGTAATTTCTACAGATCTTTCCTCAGGTATAAAAAAACTGTCTCTCTTTGGCTGTGTCT
The DNA here is from genome assembly GCA_028533885.1 of Nasua narica. Lineage (NCBI taxonomy): Eukaryota > Metazoa > Chordata > Mammalia > Carnivora > Procyonidae > Nasua > Nasua narica. Next base: position 55,516,720 of record CM052814.1, on the reverse strand, counting down.
AATCTGCTTTTTTAAGTTATTGGGGTTTTTAAGTTTTCTCGCTGAGGTTTTATTTCTGGAAGTTTCATTCCTCTAAAAATACACTTTTCCCCTTAAAACGCAAATAGTTTCTTTCTTATACTCTGATTTCTTATTTTACTTTTTAATAATCTGAAGCTCATCTGTTTCCCCTGCTACAGTAAGTCATTGTATTTTTTGAAGTTCTGAGGCTCTGATCTCACTCGTTGCATCTGGTGGCTCTCATGCGGGCTTGTCTTTTCAGATCTCTACCTATGTGACCGTGAATATATGATTGTGGGAATTCTGTACCGCCTGTATCCATCCTCCAGAGAGATCTTAAATCTACTTCTGCCAGGAAACCCAGACCCCATGTCTTTTCTGTTTACATACCTTATTTTTTAGAGCAGTTTTAGGTTCACAGAAAAATTGGGCACAAAGTACGGAGTTCCCACTTACCCCTCACCTCCAACCTTCCCCCACTATCAACACCCACAGCGGATCTGTACATGGTACCCATTATTACCCCAAGTCTGTAGCTCCCATTAGGGATCACTCTCGGTGACCCTTTCTTTAAAACATTTTTTTATGTGGAAAATTTCAAGCATGCAGAAAGAATATAAAATATTAACACTTCATGCGAGAGTCTCAATTTCAATTCTATGCCTTGCAGAGGCCCAGAGCCTTCCACACAGTCTCCATGGGGCACCTACTATCTAAGCTGCTGGCCCCTGAGATCAACAAAATATCTTCATAAAATATGCTCACCTCTCCGGGTTTCACTGTCCTCTTCATTTGCATATTTGGCGTTTTCTTAAAGTACTAGAAACTCGGCTACACATTAGGAATATTTGGGCGGAGGGGCATCTGGGTGATACAGTTGGTTAAGCATCCAACTCTTGGTTTTGGCTCAGGTCATGATCTCAGGGTTGTGGGACTGAGCCTCTTGGGGGGCTCCATGCTCATCAGGAAATCTGCTTGGGATTCTCTCTTCCTTTGTCCCTCCCCCCAAAAAACCCTGCTTGTGCTCTTTCTCTCTCTCTCTCTCAAAAAAAAAAAAAAAAAGGAAAGAAATATTTTTGTTATGTATTAGACAACCTATCCAAGTGTTTTGAAGAAGAAAGCATTTGGATGATCTGGAATAGAAATCTCTCATGATTTTCCCACAGTTGAATTGCTGCCTCTTACTTTCTGCTCTTTTTCATGGTGATGTGGTTTGGAGGGGTGGGATCCAGAGCTGATGGCCAAGAAAGAATTCTTGAGACATCTTTGGTACAAAAAGGGCGTTTTTATTAAAGCACGGGGTCAGGACCTGTGGGCAGAAAGAGCTGTGTTGGGGTCGTGGGGAGCGACTGATTATGTAAGATTTTCTATCCTATGGAGGAGAGGGTGATGTTAGGGCTCTAGGAAATTGAGTCTATGGGTTTCTGGAGATTGCTTTTTTCTTGCCAATTGTTAAGACAGTTGCAAACAGATCCGTGTCCTGCAGGACTGGGGATCTTTACCATTTGTTTTTCCCTTTCCTTTGTTCTAGGGCTGCAGAGAGTACCCAAGGAATGTCAAGTACATGCCACCTGGGGTGGGGGTGGGGTTCGCGGGGTGTCAGCTTGTGCTTTGCTGCTCCCTCATCAGTGGGGCTCCTTTTATTTCCTCTGCCCTCAGGATTCCACTTCTCATCCATGTCCATATCTTCAACTAAGTTGGTAATTCCCAAATTAGTACTTCCAGTTAAGATCGTGCCCTTGACACAGACTTCCTACTGCTTAATGGATGTCTCCGCCTGGTGTCCCACGGTTACCTGCCCATGTGTGCCAAGTTCAAACTGATTTTATTATTGTCCTCCAGCGATTGGCTTTCTTGAGTCATTGTCCTACAAATCCAGCATCTAAAATCCCAGTTCATGGACCATACACCATGATTCACTAAACGTTGTAGATGGGGATATGAATATAGGTTCACAGTGTCTAAGGGCCTGTCAGGCTCATCCCGAAACAAAGCCTTAGACAAGGTTTATGGGAGTTTCTGTATGGGGGGGTCACATTTAATCCCAGAATCCAGGCTTTCCAGGCATGGAGTTGCTTCCCCTCACCCAGAGAATTGGAAGTTTCCAAGTCAGACAACAGCATGTCTGATGAGGGTCAGTGCACATTCAGGGCACCCTGGAAGGAATTCTTTTCCTCGGCAGTGCTCTCATTCCCAAACTCATGCAGCCCCAGCCTCCCTTTGACCCTTGCATTGGGACTTCCGGGCTTTACATCATGGTTAGGAAAGAGGGACACTGGTGATCGGCAGTGTTTTTCTTTTTCTCTGTCTCAGGAATATCTGGCATATTGCTGTCACGTAGCAGACTTTTAATTAGTTGTTGAATTGAATTGAATTAATTTTAATTCTCACGACCACTTGGGAAAGGTCATCTGAAATTGAGTGAAAAAAGTATATGTAGCTTTATGGTGGGAAATGATGGACTCTGGTATGTTCATGTATAGGGAAGTAGATGAAGACCACTTTAGAAGTCAGGATGAAACATGTAAAATTGTTGCTTTCTCTAAAATTTCTGCTTGAATATATTGACCCGTGATGGCATATATATATATATATATATATACACACACACACACACACACACACATACATACAGTGGGTGCAGTATTGTGTCTCAAAAACAAGGAGAGAGAGGAGCCAACAATGAGACATTTTTTTCAACAGTTTTCACTCAATAGCATCATGGGAGTGCTTTTTCCCAAGTTAGCAATTTATTCTCTGCTTTTGCTTTTGGTTCATAGCTCAGATTCTGTTTGCTATAGATCATTCACCCTGTGTTAATTTGCTGCCAAATTTTGATGGATAAAGCAAGGTGTTCTTGGATCAGGAACACGGACATCTATAAATCTGAAAATCTGAGGTACCTAGATGTCGGACGCCAAGTGCACTTGTCCAGTCAGGGTTGGGGCAGAGAGATGAATTTGACCTGCTTTTCCCCTTCCCTCCCCCAAGCTTGTCTTGTGTTTCTAGTTAGAGCTGATCATACCACCGACCCCTCAGTTACCCAAACCAGCATTCTAAATTCTCCCTAGATGCCTTCACCTGCCTTACTCACCACGTTCCATGGGTCCCCATCTTACTGATTCAGTGCCTTAGCTGGGGACAGGATTGTCACCTGGAACACTGCATCAGTCCCCTAATTAACACCTCCTTTCTCATTCAATCCATATGCTGCTGCCTAGGTAATAATTCTAAAAGCAAGCTTATTTTCATCCCTTACTTAAAATCCTTGGGTGACTCCCACAAAGCCTTAAGGACCAAGTTCAAATGTCTCAGTCCCACTATAGATGAGCTACTCATGTTGCATCGTCTCCCATCACTTGTCCCTCAGCCTGAGCAGCTTTCCCTCCCTGTTTCCTTCCTGCATTTCCCCCATCGTTCCCTCTCTTCTGAGGCTTCACTTATGCTAGTCCCTATGCCTGACTCCATCCTCTCTGCCGTGCATGGGCCTAATCTGTGGTTCAGTCTGGGTATCACTTTCTCTGGGGCATCTTCCTTGATTCTTCTTTTTTTTTTTTTAAAGATTTTATTTTATTTATTTGTCAGAGAGAGAGAGAGAACACAAGCAGGCAGAGAGGCAGGCAGAGGCAGAGAGAAGCAGGCTCCCCATCGAGCAAGGAGCCCGATGCAGGACTCGATCCCAGGATGCCGGGATCATGACCCGAGCTGAAGGCAGCTGCTCAACCAACTGAGCCACCCAGGCGTCCCCTTCCTTGATTCTTCTATATGGTTTCTGAGCACACATTGATCCCCTCTTGTGTGTCAGAGACTTTATTTAAAATATTTTTAAAAAGATTTTATTTTATTTATTTGTCAGAGAGAGAGAGCACACAAGCAGGGGGAGAGGCAGGCAGAGCAGGCAGAGGGAGAAGCAGGCTTCCCGCAGAGCAAGGAGCCCAATGTGGGACTCAATCCCAGGACCCTGGGATCATGACCCGAGCCGAAGGCAGCCGCCCAACCAACTGAGCCACCGAGGTGTCCCAAGACTTTATTTAAAATATTATATTTAATCTTCATTGAAGCCTCAAGCGGCAGATACTACTACCGTTCTTATCATACTGATAAGGAAAGTATCCCAAGAGGTAAAGTTATTTGCATATACAACTCAGCGAGAGAGTGGAGGTTTGAATCCAGATTTCTGCAGAGGGCAGAGCCTTTGTCTGAGCTACCTGTAAAATAATAGTGTTTGTCTAAATCTGGTAGGTGTCATTGCTTAATATTTGTAAGTTGAATTGAACCTGAGGTCCTAGACCCAATCTGAAGCAAAGAAATATGTTTTGGGGTTCTTTAGCCTCCCTTTTAGGGCTCCAATTCTCCCTGCAACATCTCAACCTTCTCAACGCATATGGGATTAATTTTTTCAGATTCAGTGAGGACTGGTGTATTTTAACGTGCTCATGCTTTCTGGCTTAAATCAGGTGTATACTGACTGAGGGGTCTTTGGAAGCATATTGCCCTGGGATTCAGTGTTCTCATGCTGGGGCACGTTGAAGATAGTGGTTGTAGCCAATAAAAGAAAGGTCTGGGGACAGATCTGTGAGTGATAGAACCTTCCAGAAAGCCTCAAATCACATTTGTAGAATTGGAAGCAACTTTGTTTGCTTCATATAGAATCAACTGACCAGCTCAAAAGGGCACCGATATAATAAGTTCAAGGTAAACAAAATTTTGTGTTATTTAGTGACAAAAAAAAAAAAACAACAGTCATCAGAGGAGATGTACCCTGGAGCAATCACCAACAAAAGCTTGAGGGTCCACTGTTTCATGGGCTGAGCTACACACCCCAAATCACATGTATTCATTAGGTTAAAAAAAATAAATGAAGTGGGGATGTCTGGGTGGCTCAGTGAGTTAAGCACTAGTTCTTGATTTTGGCTCAGGGTCCTGGGATTGAGGCCTGAATCGGGCTCTGCACCCAACAAGAAGTCTGCTTATGGATTCTCTCTCCCTCTCTCTCTGGCTCTCCCCCTGCCCCCACCCAGCTCTAAAATAAATAAATAAATCTTTTTTTTTTTTTAAAGATTTTATTTATTTATTTATTAGGAAAGAGAGAGAGTGAGAGAGAGAAGGTCAGAGTGAGAAGCGGACTCCCCATGGAGCTGGGAGCCCGATGTGGGACTCGATCCCGGGACTCCGGGATCATGACCTGAGCCGAAGGCAGTCGCTCAACCAACTGCGCCACCCAGGGGCCCTAAAATAAATAAATAAATCTTTAAAAAAATAAATGAAGTACTACTTTGGGATGTTCGGTATATCTGCTTGAGGGTAAAAATCAATACTCATTTAATTATCATATTGTTGATATTGGCTTTATATTTATTTTTGGTAACTGAGCAACCAGAAGCTTCCACTCATTCATTGCCTGGTTAATGACGAATGAAGGCTCACACCTTAGAGGCATTTTAATCTCAGCTGTAAAAAGCAACAACTCCTTTTCTGTCCTGAAGCTGTGAGCTCATGTTATTTTCCTCAGGTTAGTAGTGAGGCTGAGAGAACAGCTCTGGGGTCCCACCTTCCAATATGGCGCTCCTGGCAAATCCAATTACAGCCTAAAATTAGCCTTCCTCCTGTATGTGTTTCTTTCTTAACCCAAACAAGTTCTTTGATATGACTAGGATAAATAAGGAAACTTTTAAAAAGCGAGACTGTAGCTTTTTGTGAATTAGTGAGGGAGAGACAGAGACAGAGACAGGAAGAGACCCAGAAACGTCTGTCCTAATCTACCTCCATGGATATCCCTTCCCACTCACATCCTCTAAAATGCCATTTGGATCACCATCTTTCAATCCTTCTAACAACCATACCATCTATTTTCATGACTTTCATTGTTTCTCTCTTGGCCTTGCATATACATTCATGCTATCTTTCAAGTCTCAGCTGAAAGGTCACTCTCTTAGAAAACTTCTCCTGCTCCCCAAAGCAGAGCTAGGCACACCCTTCTTGGAGATCTCTCAGTGTTTATCCTCACTCTTGTCCAACAGCCTAACTGTATTCTAATCACACGGGCACCCTGTCAGTCCTCTCTCCTGCCCTACAAGCCCCTGGTGACCAGAGCTGAACCCTCCCCTCCACAGTCCCACCAACAGCCTGGCGCCAGGGAGAGGGACTGACCAGGACATGCTTCTTGAAGGAATAAAGGACCACTGGAAACCCCGTGGTCATCTGGGTAGGGCTATGACACCTAATTCAGTTATGGAATGAAAATCAAAGGCAGGGATGCAGCTATTAGGTTTCCCATGTCCCCCAGGCAGGGTTTACATGATGTCAAAACTAGAGGAAAAGTGAAAAATGCCAGTCATCATTTGGTAATTTTGTGTAAATAACGAAAAACAACTGTTGGACTCTTGACCCCTTTGACAGACTTGAAGCCAAAACCAGACTTCCTAAAGGGAAAGAATGGACAAATTTGGCCTCATTAAAACTAAATCTTGCTATCTTATACCCGTGTAAGGAGGATGCAAGGACAAGCTACAGACTGCAGGACCATACAAGTACACCTCATTTTTTTTT
>CM052814.1:55484806-55509671 GCA_028533885.1 Nasua narica | reverse complement strand
GCGATTGTGGCCGTTGCGGCTATGAACATTGGGGTCCATGTGGCCCTTCTTTGTACTGCATCTGCTTCTTTGGGGTAAATACCGAGTAGTGCAATCGCAGGGTCACAGGGTAGCTCAGAGCTCTTTTATCCTCACATTGGAAATGCAGGTAAATCCGGCTGCTTTGAGCCGTGGAGATCCCCGGTGTCATTACAGAATAATCTCACTGACCCTGGCAGACCAAGCGGACAACCGAATTGTCTCTTCTTGAAAATATTACATTGTATTATAATAAGATAAACGAAATAAACACTGGAATTTAATTTCTAATGTTCCACAAATCCTTCATTCTTCAGACTGAAGGGGAACTCTGAGGGTAATGACTCCCCATCCGACCTTCTGCTCCATGCATGCTTTGGGCTCTATTCCTTCTAGTACTGCTTGCACTCATTCATGCATTTATTGAATGGCAACTGTGTATCAGGCGATGACAATGTAAGAGAAAAAAGACACAGTTCCTCCCATGACATTATTCAAGGTCTAAAGAGCTATTCAAGGAGGTAAGCTCCTTCCATCATGGCAGTGTGAGAATTTCTACAGAAATCTTCCTACTGTCTGGTGCCCCGAGGAGGCTGGGTCATCCTGCTGTGGGCTGCCTTTGGGGACAGAATCCCCGGGCAAGAAGTCACTTCAAGGTACAGGTGGCTGGGGTCTTAAGGTAGAAAACAAGGGACAGGTCATAGCATGATTCATTAGTCTGTGGAGAACCTCTGTCAGAAAGAAAAGACAGCTGTGGGAATCCGGAAATCAAAAGGTCTGAGTGTTGGAGGTGGGCAGAAGCAAGACAAGAGACAAGGGGAGGGGGGCATGTCTGGAATCTTCGAGATGGACAGGGTGGCTCTGCTCCGGGGCAGACCAGAGACCCGCAGACCAAGGTGGGCTCCGCACTTCCACTGAGAGCAGGTGACATTTGAACTGCTGCCTCAGGCTCCCAATGATCAAGCCCACCGGGTTTAGTGCCCTGCGGATAGGGAATGTCAACGTTCATCTTGGGCAGGAATGTTCCCTCGCGCCAGGAACTGGCGACCGGGGGCTCCGGACCATTGTGCAGAACTTTGTCCCCGTGCCTGGAGAGCTTGCGTTTGATGCCAGAGACAACAGGGTGCCAGCGGAGTTGTAAAGAGGACACGCTATGACCTCGGTGGTTATCTTGGACAGGGGAGCTCTGCAGCGTGCGGAGAATGAGCTGATGTCAGGCGCGTCCCGTGGCAGGACAGGTGGACAGAAGGAGCCTGCCTCGGTCCCCGCAGGGCACAGCGAGAGGCTGCATCAAGGCAGTGACAACAGGGATGGGGAGGAGAGAGGCCAGAAAATAAAGACACTGCCAGGGCTGAAGGCTGGGATTGTAGGGGTAAGGAAGACGGGTGAGTCGTGAGGACCAGGACCTCAAACCCTGGTGATAAACACCGGCTACCCGAGGGGACCTCAGCTCCATCAGCCCCAGTGAACTGGCCTGATGGACAACAACCTTCCCTGCTTCCCCCCGCGCCCCAAGTTTACTTTTAAAAGGAAGGGATTAACTAGAAAACCTAAAGTTCTTCCTGATTGAAAATTCCATTATTCTAAGCTCCCCCTGCCCCCATTCGTAATACTGGGTTCTAAAACCAGTGATACATGAAACAGCTGAATTTTTTCTCTAAAGTAAACTTAGAAAATTACATCATGTGTGGCCTTGAGGACCCTAAGGGTCCAACATTTATTGAGAATGGGATGAGCGGCGCGCTGAGGGAGACGACTCGGTTTTGGAATTTGACCTTGAAACAGTGCATCATAAACAGACCCAGAGGGAGGAGGTGAGGGGAGCTCAGAGATAAGTCAGGAAATTTGGATTGAGGAAGATCATTAAAAATTGAGAACAGTTTCCCTCGCTTGCCATATTTGTTACAAGCTTGTGGGTCACAGAAATATTGAACTTCAGTTTTTGAGTGAAACATCTAATGAAACCAATCGATTTTTGGGCTGTGCGGCCATTCATATCTTTTTGATCATTAAGAACACTTCTGGAACGTTTTAGTTCTTTGTAGTGGATCGTTTATAAATCTGTGGGTAGAACCTCCATTATCTGAGGTATGTTCCTGAATACAGTACAGTAAAAATGGTCACAAACCACACATTTAATGGGAATGATTAGCAATAAAAAATGCAACCATTTCCTTCCGCATTGCCAGCAGACCTCCTGATGAATGTTTTATGTTAATGTGCAAATGTTCTTTTTGGTCTGCCTGACTTTGGTGAAGCAGCTTGAAAATATTTCGTCCCACATTTCAAATACTTTGTTCCAAGGATATGGAATAATAAAATGTGCTTCCCAGCATCTTGAATAATAAATCCATTTATTCATGAGGCAACTAATTTTGTAAACTTCGTGTAATTGAGGTTTTTCTGATCCGACGTTAAGATTTCCCAAGAAAGAGGAAGAACGTAGAGTAAATAAGAATCCTTTTTCTTTTTCTGAGTGTCATAGTAAACCCAAAGATGCCACACAGACTCTTAGAACTGAAAAAGGGTAGTGTGATCTGTTGTGAATTTTAAATAATCACTCTGGCTGCTCTGTGGAGAATAGGCTGGGCAGAGATGGGGGTAGGGTGAAATCAAGGAGGTGGAGATGTGGCTCTTAAGTCATTGAGATGCAGAATGGAGATGCTCGAGCCTGGGACAAAGGAGTGGAGATAAGCCTCTTTTGTATTGGGAAGAAGATTCTGACCTTAGTTGGGATGTCTCGCTCAGAGCCATCCACCTTATGCTTTCATATCCTTAAAAACAACAGTGGGCTTATGTCTGTGATGGAAAACAAATGGGGAAAACTTCCGGAGAAAGAGCATTTGACTTACCTTTCATTGTGGAAGAACACAATTTAAATCTTCAGCGCTTTGACACAGGCTGAAAGGATGCAAAAGGAGGAGGTAAAACTTGTGGGGCGCGTCTCCCGTGGCTCTGCGAGAGAACTGGTCATTACTGTCAGAGATCACCGGGCTAGGGGCTGACCGCCATTTTGATCTGGCCTGGAGTTTGGTTGGGCTACCTAAAAGGTGGTGGCAGATAGAGCTGGACGTTAGGATTTTGGTAGTTGGTAAAAAGTGAGAGAAATGAGAGGAGTTTTTCTATTCATTTATTCACTCATTCAGCCAGTAGCCATTCATTCAAAAAATATTTGTTGACATGTAGTACGTTCTGGGCACTGCTAGGAAGAGAGTAGTGAACAATACAGACAGAAACTCTTGCCTTCAAGGAGCCTATATTATAGCGAACGATGCCAGATAATAAACAAACAAGCAAGCAAAAGATCTAGCATGTCGGAGTGTGGTAAGTGTTATGGAGAAATACAAAGCAGGAAAGGAAGGTGTGCTGCTAGGGATCCAGAGGCCATTTTAAATAGATCACAGGGGAAGGTCTCGCTGCTAAGGTGACATTTAAGGAGTGAAGGAGAGGATGGAGACCCAGTCAACTGGGAAGAGGGGATAGATACATGGGCAAGAGCCTTTCAGGTAGAAGACAAATAGCATGAACAAAGGCCCTGGGGCAGGAGGGCTCTGGCTCGTTCATGGAAGCCGATGGTTGGAGGGGAGTGGGCCCAGGAGAGACGTCTCCAAGATGGCGCCCAAGTTGGGACTATCCAAAACACGATACCTTGTAGATTCTTGCTCTGCCAGAGATAGAAGCCACCCCAGAGCATTAAACTGAAGGGTAATGTGATCTGTTGTGAATTTTAAATAATCACTCTGGCTGCTCTGTGGAGAATAGGCTGGGCAGCGATGGGGGTAGGGTGAAATCAAGGAGGTGGAGATGTGGCTCTTAAGTCATTGAGATGCAGAATGGAGATGCTCGAGCCTGGGACAAAGGAGCAGAGATAAGCCTCTTTTGTATTGGGAAGAAGATTCTGACCTTAGAACCAACAGGCCTTCCTGTAGATTGATTAGATACGGGATTCAGGAGAAAGAAGCATCAGAAATGATGAAAATGACCATCTGAACACCCAGCAGGATGATACTGGAGATCAGGAGCCTGAAGACGGTGCAGGGGACAGGCTAGGAATTTCTGTCTGAAGTTGTTTGATTTGGAATGTTTCAAAATGTGGAGGGAAGAACAAAGGGTGCACGGATTTTAATATGTAATCGTCCAGGAAAACAGACGTGTGTGATAAAAGTTGGTCAAATAGAAGGGAGTGACCACCACAACATTTAAGGTGGTGGCTTCTCCGTTCGGGGAAGAAAGGGCAGAGCGTCGGCATCGGGAAAGAATCACAGGTCGATGGTCTCGACACTGGTAACATTGCACATTTTTACGTGGACGAGAATGTTCGCTGCTGTTGCTTTCAGTATGTCTCGTAACCTACATGCATTCTGTTGTATCGGTCAGACATTACACGATAAACAAAAACATTCAAACAGAATGAGAGGAATCGGGAACGGGGATTCCAGACAATTATTTCGAGGCGTGCTTCTGCGAAGAGGGGCAGAGAAACTGGGTTAAGTGGAGTCAAGGGGGGGGTTGTTTTAAAATATTGAATATTGAATAATATTGACAAAGGGCTGTGTGCTGCTGGGAATGCTCCGGTTGCAGAGACTCCCCCAAGAAGGGTCTACTCTTATCCTGCCTGGAGGTTATCACTGAGCTGCTGCCTTGTTAGAAAGGCTGACGGAAGGCCCGGGTTGGGGAGGGGAGGGGTAGTATTGAGGGAGGTTTTCAGACTAGAATATGCAACTCTTTTACACAAGCCCTCTGGTTTTGGGGGGCACCCCCCCAACTTACACCACTCCTGCGTGTCCATAAGACTCTCATAAGTCCATAAGTCCAGAGACTCTCAGTTCATATTAGAGAATAAATGTCCAAGTCTTCTTTCCGGGTTCAGGTAGGGGGACTGGCACCGGTTGGCCCCGAGTGACCAGACACTTCTGGGAAATGCCACCAGATTTAAAGGAAATCCACTCACCCGTCTATGATCACAAACAAAACAAAAGAGCTCGTGTCCCAGAGGCAGGCCAGGCACAGGGTCCCTACTCCCTCCCTGACACCTTCCCTACCCCCGTCTCCTTCTTGGCCCCACAAAAGAGCTCCCCCACCCTCTGATGCAAACTGAGCAAATACCTCTCTGGAGTGAGCGTGGGTAGAGGCAGAGATCGTGATTATGTCCATGAGCTTTGAGAAAAGCTTAAAATTGAAATTAAAATTAAAATTGAGAGTCCACCTGTGCAGCGAGAAGCTGCGAGACACACACCCCTTTGTAGAACTCTCCAGCACACGCAGCTGGTCAGAAAACAAAGGCCTTTGTCTCCTGCATGAAAGAGTGCACCTGACATTCTAGCTGGAACCCTGTGTGTTCCGTGCTTCCTTCTGAGAGGGCGGAAGCGCCATATTTAGGTCCCAGCTCAGAGGAAGGCTCTTCTCCTTGATCTTGTGCCAAGGGTCTAGCCTGGTCCTGCCTTGGACTATAACATGATTTCTGTTTCATTTTTCTTCCAAAGAGTTTTGCAACACAAAACCACATTTAAATCCCACCCCAGTTTGTAGCTATGTAACCAGAGGAATAGAGATGTCCAATGTGCTCGCTGGAACTCAGCATCAGTTGAAGGTGAAGTTGAAGCACATGGGAAGATGCATGTGCTAGCAAGGGGCTCAAGTCATTTGCCTTGGCTGATCCCTGCTCCCCCCGGAGGCCCTAGTTTTTCTAGGAAGGTCGTGGGAGAGTGCAGATAACTTTCCAAATGCTCTAACCGTTTCTTGGAATTTTCAATGTTTGCTTATTAAACTTTCAGACCTGAGTCATGGTGATGGATTTCCAGAATGTTTTTTAAATTAAAACATGAAAAAGTGGGGGGGGGGAAAGGGGGGATACTGAACATTTCGTTGGCAAAGCTGAACCTGCATAGGCTCAAAAGTCAGAGTATAATCTTTCACGAAGGGAGGATTTGGATGATGAATTAATAATGCACTAATGTTATTAAGTTCCCAGGATGGAAATTGGATCCATTGTGTGTGCACAGGGGAAACTGGCCGAAGTCACTTAATCAATTACTTATGATCTCACACAGAATTCTGATTAGTACATTTCTTTTCCAGAAGTTAGAGAAAAACAAAACACTGAGGTGCTCTATCAAAGATGCCTCACAAATTACTGGACATGGTACCATCACTGTAAATTGTCCTATATTAGGATCATGTTTCATAAAATGGGAAGAGTTGTGGCAGCTGGGATAGTCGAGGCCTAGCGGGGACCCACAGTCCTGGTTTAATCACAGAATTCCCACTTCTGGTTTTTCTGAACTATTGTTTATTAGGTGTTAGGTTTTTGTTTGTTTGTTTGTTTTTCCCCCCTTGTCAAGGGTGCCCTTTGAAGCTGAGGTTCTCAGTCTTTTGTATTCCTAAAGTTTTCAAATATCAGGACAAAATGGGAGCTGATGTAATTGCCACCGTGTGGTAGACTGAACTGTTAGTCACATTTCCCTCTCCCCTGTAGCGTGGTTCTACCTTTATGACCTTGACCCCTCTAAGGGTGGAAAGTACTTCACTCTTGACTTTGGACTTGCCTATGTGATTCACTTTGGCCAATGTTTGGGTTTGCACTCTCGTTTCTCTGTTGTCGTCATGGGAAAGATGTGTCCCAGCTAGCCCAGTGGCCCCGAATGAAAGGCCCAGGGAATGGAGCGGTACCACCAATCCCTAAGAGCGACCAAGAAATAAATGCTTGTTCTTATATGCCTTTGAGCTCTGGGTACGTGTTACATAGAATTGTTGCAGGTATAACTGATCGATCAACTCAAAGTTTTCTTTTATTTGCCAAGCAAGAACAGCAAAGGACAAAAATACTCATTATTATTACCATCATTTCATGTTACTAAAAACCAGAAGCAACAGAATGTAGAATAAAGAATTTTCCTTCAAACTGAAAACTTTAACTCTACAAAGAACACATTAAATCCTTTTCATTTTCTTTATTTTTTTTTAATGAGACGTGTGAAAATTTCATCATGGGCATGTAGCAGTCCAGGGAATAACTATAAGGAGTCTTTACAGAGAAGGATCTAGTCAGGGGTCCCCCGGAAGGTTTCCTGGTCTCCCCAGCTCTGCATAAGTCAAAGTTCCTGCATATTTCTCTTCCTATATAGCTCAGGGTACCATTTTGCTATAATGACGTTCATAAAAATCTCCTTCTTTAACTCTTCAAAAGGTGAGGGACACCCTGTGCATTTAAAGTATGCTGTTTCTGAGGGGTGAGGATGTGCAGAAATAGCCAGGTGAAGTCTTTCAAGAGGTATCCCTAAATGGAGGTGGTTTTGGGTGCCGACGCCCAGTGTCTGTGACCCGTGGTCCTCAATGAGAGCTGCCTTATCGGTAGGCTTAGGCAGTGGGATGTCGGATTTGTTTTCTCCACCTTACTCGCCTTTCTTATTTTTAGCACCACTGTTCACAAAGAAAATAAAGAAAATCACCCAGAACATTGAGTATTGAATTGCTGGTTGCGGTATATAAATTATAGCCCAAGAGAAGGGATTTGGTTTTTCCTCTTGTTATAAAGCATGAAAAGTGGTTATTCACTCAGGAAATTGTGGTTGAGGGGTAACAAAAACAAAGGAAATTCAAGCAGAAGACCTTCCTAGGACAGGTGGAAAGCTAACTGAGTCTTAAGGTGAGTGCAACACTGAACCTACTGCTTTCCACCAGGCCCGATGCCCACTGTGCATTCAGGTAGGCACCCAGGCGAAACCCCAGCTCCCTGGCATACTGGGCAGGGATTAGGGCCAGCCGGGGTCGGCTCTGCACCGCTCATAGAATGGCTCTGCTCAGCCATCAGATTCTTCTGGCTCCTGTTTCGGAAATTAAAAATTAAAAGCAAACTATAGATATATATATGAACGAATGCGTAAAAAAATGGTAAAAACCAAATAAACTATTCGGGGACATACTGATACAAAAACATTATTTGTTTTCATCTGAAATTCAAATTTAACTGAGTATCCTGTATTTTATCTGGCAATTGATCTAGGAATGAAATGGATCGGCTGCCTTTGTGGTTTATATGTTATTCATTGCGCTATGGGGGTTTGAAGAGGCGAGGTGCGATTTTCTCAACTGCGGGGCAAAGCAGTAAAGACAGTTGGCAAAGATAAATTGCATGTGGCAAGCTTCTCAGTCTCTTCTGTAAAAGTCCTGAGTACCCCCTACTTGCTGGAAGTTGGGCAGCAAAAAGCATTCTCACAAAAAAAAAAAAAAAAAAAAGCATTCTCACACCGATGTGTGGAGGTGAACTCTCTTTATTTCCTGTGTCCCCATTGACAAACTGTCATGGCTACCAAAGTAGCTTGGCTAAACAGAAACTAGGAGCTGAATTTCTGTTTCTTATCCTCGAGGAATTGCCTTTAAGACCACTAACTATGTTGGGATGCACGGAGGATCAGATCCCTGAACTCTAAGGGACCAACATCACGGTGACAGCCCAAGGGAACATACGTTGTCCACCTTGTTTGGAATTGGGTTCTGCATCCTGGGTGGTCTCCTAGGCAGATGATGTCTGGGGCTCCCTTTTACTCCTATGATTTAAAACCAACACAAGGAATCTAAGTTTTTGGATCCTTTTTCATGGAACTGTATACTAGTCATGGTGATCCAAATGTGGGTGGGAAAATGAGTAAGGTTTGGGAAAAGAGGACTAGAAGTCCTTGCCCAGGGCAGCGTTCCTTGAATACCCCACTCCTGTTCTAGTCTTCAGAGATGCTTCAGATATTCAACAAATATGATCAATGAATGACTGAATTACCTCTGATACTTTCCTATATTTTAAATCTGCATTATCTATGATCACCTCTTTATAGGACAATTTTATGGTGTTGTTTTTACCCGAGAATAGATATGCCAGTCTTTCCTCTTGGATGTCTAAGTTAAAAAATTTTAAGTCGGGCGCCTGGGTGGCTCAGTTGGTTAAGCAACTGCCTTTGGCTCAGGTCATGATCCCGGAGTCCCGAGATCGAGTCCCACATCAGGCTCCCAGCTCCATGGGGAGTCCGCTTCTTACTCTGACCTTCTCCCCTCTCATGCTCTCTCTCACTCTCTCTCTTTCCTAATAAATAAATAAATAAAATCTTTAAAAAAAAATTTTAAGTCACATTTGAAGTTTAGAAAATTTTCTTTCAGCTTCACAACTCGCTGTTGGCAATATCTTATTAATTTTTTAGAGTTATCATCAAATTTGGAAAAATCGTAAAAAATTACTTTCATATACAAACAGTGAGATTTCATGGACTTTCAGTTTTCTTGTTTGATAACTGCCCTTACAAGCTCTAAATTGGTGACATTCAGTGACCAGGTATCAAGCAATTCTTAGCAAGATGTGGGTGCGTTGTCCCTGAGTACTTTGGGAGTATCCCTGGAAACCAACCATGTCAAATAAGGTCAAGCAAGAAAACCTATCTGTACATGGAAGTTAACTGCAATGTACATTAATATCTTCTATTAAAAGCAAATTGAATCACTATGCTTGTACCCTTTGGATAAATACTTAGTAATGCAATTGCTGGGTCGTAGGGTAGCTCTATTTTTAACTTTTTGAGGAAACTCCATCCTGTTTTCCCAAGTGGCTGAACCAGTTTGCATTCCCACCAACAGTATAAGATGGTTCCCCTTTCTCCTCATCCTTGCCAAGTGATTCAAAGGGCACGTGCACCCCAATGTTTATAGCAGCAATGCCCACAATAGCCCAAATATAGAAAGAGACCGGATGTCCATCGGCAGATGAACAGAAAAAGATGGGGTATGTATACAGACACTGGAATATTACTCTGCCATCAAAAAGAATGAGATCTTGCCATTTGCAACAATGTGGATGGAACCAGAGGGTATTACGCTAATCGAAATAAATCGTTAGAGAAAGACTTATTTCTTACCATATGATTTCACTTATATGTGGAATTTAAGAAACAAAACAGATGAACATAGGGGAAGGAAAGGAAAAATAAAATAAGATGAAAACTGAGAGGGAGATAAACTATAAGAGATGCTACACTCAAGGGAACAAGTTGAGGGTTGCTGGAGGGAAGGTGGGTGGGAGGAAGGGATAACTGAGTGATGAGCATTAAGGCGGGTACATGATATGAGGAGCGCTGGGTGTTATATGCAACAGATGAATCACAAAATTCTACCTCTGAAACTAATTTAAAAAAGAAAATTGATATATCTCCAATTCAACATTTTTATCATGTTTGCCAAACCAATGTGAAAAATAATTTTCATTTGTATTTGTATTCAGAGTCCTTGTGAGGCTAAACTTACTTTTCTTTTTATTGTTCTGTGAATTTCCAGCTAACTCATTTCTCCTTTAAAATTTTTTCCTTTTTCCTACTGATTTGCAAGACTTTAAAAATGTGTTTTAAAGATAGTAACCTTTATGCTTCATATATGTTAGAGATGCTTTTCTGTTTGAGTATTAATCTTGTTTGTGGTGCTCATTACATCTATAAATCTTCACTTAGTAAGGACTTAGTAAGTCCTTCTCTATTGCAAGATTGTAACAATATTGACCAAATAAGGGTGGTAGCCATGAGAATAGCAGTATTAGTAATACTTGGAGCTGCTGTATCTGTTTATTTAGTACATGCTATTTGCCAGAGATCTCACTAAATACTGAACTTATGTGATTATAATGAATTCTCTTTAGCCCAGCAACCTAGGTGTTGTCAATTTCAACAAAAAGATCACTGTGGAAATTTACTTGACATTAAAAATTCACTACATGTAAGATCATGTTCTGTCTCTTCATTTATTTCATACTTTAAAGTAAAATTTTTATAGCTTTTTTTTAAAGATTTTATTTATTTATGTATTAGGAAAGAGAGAGAGTGAGAGAGAGCATGAGAAGGGAGAAGGTCAGAGTGAGAAGCAGACTCCCCATGGAGCTGGGAGACCGATGTGGGACTCGATCTCGGCACTCCAGGATCATGACCTGAGCCGAAGGCAGTCGCTCAACCAACTGCGCCACCTAGGCGCCCAAAATTTTTATAGTTTTATGCTAATTTGGTTCATCTCCTAGGGGAGAATTTTTGTTGTATTATGAATGAGATCTTAAAAATTATACTTGTAACTGGTTACTATTAGCATAGAGCACACATTTGATTTTTTATATGTAGATCCTATATCTGACCACCTTACTTTCTTATTTTTATTTCAGTTTTTTTATTTTTCCTTATGTTCATTTGCCCAACATATAGTACATCATAAGTTTTCGTTGTAGTCTTCAACGATTCATTAGTTGCATATGGCATCCAGTGTTCATTCCAACATATGCCCTCCTTAATACCCATCACCTGGTCACCCCATCCCCCCACCCCTCTCCCCTCTGTAACTCTCAGTTTGTTTCCCAGAGTCCAGAGTCTCTCATGGTTTGTCTCCCTCTCTGATTTCTTCCCATCCAGTTTTCCCTCCTTTGCCCTGTGGTCCTCTGCGCTATTCTTTATGTTTCACATATGAGTGAAACCATATGGTAATTGTCTTTCTCTTCTTGGCTTATTTCACTTAGCAATAATTCCCTCCAATTCCATCCATGTTGATGCAAGTGGTGGGTATTCATCCTTTCTGATGGCCAAGTAATATTCCATTGTATATATGGACCACATCTTCTTTATCCATTCGTCTGTTGAAGGGATCTCAGCTCCTTCCACTGTTTGGCTATTGTGGACATTGCTGCTATGAACATTGGGGTACATGTGCCCCTTCTTTTTACTACATCTGTATCTTTGGGGTAAATATCTAGTAGCGCAATTGCTGGGTCGTAGGGTAGCTCTATTTTTAACATCTTGAGGAACCTCCATACTGTTTTCCAGAGTGGCTGTACCAATTTGCATTCCCACCAACAGTGCAAGAGGGCTCCCCCTTCTCCACAACCTCACCAACGCTTGTTTCCTGTCTTGTTAATTTTGGCCATTCTAGCTGGTGTAAGGTGGTATCTCACTGTGGTATTTCCCTGATGGCTAGTGATGTTGAACATTTTTTCATGTGTCTGTTGGCCATTTGTATGTCTTCTTTGGAGAAGTGTCTGTTCATATCTTCTGCCCACTTCTTGACTGGATTATTTGCTTTTTGGGTGTTGAGTTTGAGAAGTTCTGTATAGATTTTGGATATCAGCCCTTTTTCCAAAATGTCATTTGCAAATATCTTCTCCCATTCCATGGGTTGCCTCCTAGTTTTGTTGACCGTTTCTTTGCTATGCAAAAGTTTCTCATCTTGATGAAGTCCTGACTGTTCATTTTCAATTTTGTTTTTCTTGCCTTTAGAGATGTGTCTTGAAAGAAGTTGCTATAACCAGTGTCAGAGAGGTCACTGCCTATGTTCTCCTCGAGGATTTTGATGGAGTCCTGTCTGACCTCTTTACTTGACTCTCTTCTTTGTCCTAATAATTTTCCAGTTGTAAATTTCTTACTGTTTCTTGGTGGACTGGCATGGAGTCACGCAATTTACATCACCCTGCAACTTACATTTAAGAGAAAATGTAGTTTCTTTCTTTCACCCATAGCTGACTTGGTCTTCCTACTTGCTCATTAGCAGTAAGAACATTTAACTAGAGGTTCTAATTTTGTCCAGTCTAGTAATTTAAGTACACTCTGTAGAGCATTCTCAGTCTCTCCAGGAGAAGCAGCAAAAGCACGATTGTTTGGCAATCTGCCCTCTGCCCTTAAGTTCCCCAAGATGGAGTCTGGATATAGGAGGAAGGCTGCTCTGTCTTCAGGGTGTGCTGGGAGGGAAGATTCCACTGCATGTAATATTACTGACCTTCCTTCCCCATGGTGACCTCTCTGTCAGCTCTACTGGGCTCAGTATTGTAACCTGCAGCTGGGATTTGCAGTTCACTCTGTTGCACTTTACTGATGCTCCTGGATGCAATGATCATACTCTCACTGGCCCTCCTCCCCGGGCCCCTACACGGTTATATGTACTTCTCCCAGTTCTTGCTGGCTGCAGCCCTGAGTCTCTGCCCCTTCCTCTCCCTGCCCCCTGGCTTGGGGGTCCCACCTAGGCTCTGTTCTCAGGGCACAAGCCACCCAGGGTCCCCACAGAGCTGGAGACTGAGGGTGGCTTGTGAAAGATACTCCTCAAAGCCTCCCTCTGCACAGATCTCTCCTTTTGGTGTGTTTGAGTCCCTTCATGGTATGGGAACAACTTATGAGGTGGATTCCATGAGTCCCAGAAGGGGAACAGGAGACTGGATAATCCCTCTACTCTTAGTTTCATCTCATATGCCTTTCATAGCTCTCTTTCCTCGTCCATGGTATCTTTTCTGCCCGAAAGATTTTTTTTGAAATTTGCCCTCTGCTCCTTTTTTTTTTTTTTTCCTGTCATGGCTTTGCAGTCATAGGACAACATTGTATCTTTTCTGCCCCAAAAAACCATTAGTCCTACTTGCAGGTTAGAAGCCAAATATTACTGGATTCTTTCATTTTGTGAGATGAAATTATAATCTCCATTCCTACTTGCCCTTCATCAATTAGGGCAAATATGATGGACTAAATGATTTTCAAATATTGCCCTATTTACAAGGTCATCATCATAATTGCAAATGGTTTTGTCTGTATTTTTCTTAGTGCACACAGCAGGGGCCCTAGGACAATGTGGAATAATAGGATTAATAAAGACTTGCCTTATCCTGATGTTACATCCATGATGTTACTTTAATATTTCACCATTGTGTAATGATGTTTTCTGGCAGATATCCTTAAGCTGAGAAAATTCCCTTCTATTTTTTGTTTACTAGGAACTTTTTAAATTAGGAATAAACATTGTATTTTTTTAATTCCAGTATAATTAACACATAGCGTTATATTAGTTTCAGGTGTGCAATGTAATGATTCAATATTTCCATACATTACTGGGAGTTCATCAGGTAGGTGTACTTTTAATCACCTTCACCTGTTTCACCCATCCCCCCCCACCTCCCCTCTGCCATCAGTTTGTTCTCTACAGTTAAGAGTCCATTTTTTGGTCTATTTTTTCTTTGATCATTTATTTTGTTTATTAAAGTCCACATATGACTGAAGTCATGGAGTATTTATCTTTCTCTGACTTATTTCACTTAACATTATACCCTCTAGATCCATCCATGTTGTTCATTTTGTTGCAAATGGTAAGATTTCATTCATTTTTATGGCTAATTAATATTCCATTAAGATTCCACCATATCTTCCTGATCAATTAATCTATCAATGGGAACTTGGGTTGAAATTTTAACTTCTTTTTTAAAAAATTAAATACAGATGTAGTGAAAAGAAGGGCCACATGTACCCCAATGTTCATAGCAGCAGTGGCCACAATTGCAAAACTGTGGAAAGAGCCAAGATGTCCTTCAACAGAAGAATGGATAAAGATATGGTCCATATATACAATGGAATATTATGCCTCCATTAGAAAGGATGAATACCCAACTTTTGTACCAACATGGATGGGACTGGAAGAGATTATGCTGAGTGAAATAAGTCAAGCAGAGAGAGTCAATTATCATATGGTCTCACATGTGGAGCGTAAGGAAAAACATGGAAGACATTGGGAGAAGGAAAGGAAGGGTGAATTGGGGGAAATCAGAGGGGGAGAGGAACCATGAGAGACTGTGGACTCTGAGCAACAAACTGAGGGTTTTGGAGGAGTGGGGGTGGGGGGTTGGGTGAGCCTGGTGGTGAGTATTGCATGGAGCAATCATTCAGCTTTTCCTTTGCTTCTGCAAAATACCTCCACTATATTTCAGTGGGTGGGTATTCCATGTATTGCATGGAGCACTGGGTGTGGTGCATGAACACTGAAAAAATATAATAAAATTAAAAAATTAAATTTAAATTAAATTAAATTTTTTTCAAGTGTTCTGTTTAATCCCCATCACCTATTTCACCCATTCCCTCCCCCCTACTTCTGGTGACCGTCACTGTGTTCTCTATAGTTAAGAGTCTATTTCTTGGTTTGTCTCTCTCTCTCTCTTTTTTTTCTTTGCTCATTTGTCTTCTTAAATTCCACATATGAGTGAAATCATATGGCATTTGTCTTTCTCTGACTGACTGACTTTGCTTTAGCGTTATACTCTCTAGCTTCAGCTATGTCATTGCAAATGGGAAGGTTTCATTATTTCTATCCATTTGTCCATTGATGGACAGTTGGGCTGCTTCCATAGTTTGGCTATTGTAAATAAGGCTGCTATAAACATAGGGGTGCATGTATCCCTTTGAATTAGCATTTTTGCATTTTTGTATAAGCATTGTTACTTTAGTAAGTTTTTGGGGAGAGTGCTTCTATTGATAGCTTTATGTAATTAAATTGTATTTCTAGATATTCTAACTGTTCTGGTTGCATTTCTCTGGTGGCAAGCAATGAAAAATAGTCCTTGAATAACAACAAAGAAAAAGTACATTGGAAATATAGTGGAAGTATTTTGCAGAAGCAAAGTAAAAGCTGAAGGATTACAGCTCAAGAAAGACCGGAGTCGGGGCTGCTCCAAGGAGCAGACTAGTGGGAACCAGGGGACCATTTAGCTACTATGGCACCATTGTATAATTGACCCTGACTTTTGTTTGCCTGTGACTCTTTTCAAGAAGCAGATTTTAAACAGAGAGCATCTGATTGCCCCGGCTTAGGGCACATGTCCACTCCATCGCTGAGCAGGAGTAGTGTGTGCTCTTCTGGAACGGGCACAGAATAAGTCCTCAGAGAAAGTAGCACTGTTACAAAAAGGTTAGTGGTTCATGATGAGAAGGAGTTGTATTAGACAGGAAGAATGCTAATTACCATAATACATGCTGGACTGGATTCCCAATTTTATTTTATTTTTTTTAAGATTTTATTTATTTATTTGAGATAGCCAGAAAGAGTGAGAGCGAGAGCAAGAGAGAGAGAGCGCACAAGCAGAGAGCAGAGGGAGAGAGAGAAGCAGACTCCCTGCTGGGCAGGGAGCCTGACTTAGGGACGGATCCCAGGATCTTGAGATTATGACCTGAACTGAAGGCAGACGCTTAACCAACTAAGCCACCCAGGTTGCCAATTTAAGAAATAATCTATATTGTGTATATGTATTTGCATCTCTAGGGTTGAATCCATTGTATTTTTGGGGGGTGGTTTGAAGTTTTCTTTTATTTTTTATTATTATAAATGTATGTGATTTATTTATTTATTTTTTCTCCCCAAATATGTTTATTTTATTTTTTCAGTGTTACAAGATTGATTGTTCATGCACCACACCCAGTGCTCCATGCAGTACGTGCCCCTCTCGATACCCACCACCAGGCTCACCCCCCCCTCCCTCCCCTCCAAAACCCTCAGTTTGTTGCTCAGAGTCCACAGTCTCTCCTGGTTCGACACCCCCTCCGATTTCCCCCCATTCGCCCTTCCCTTCCTTCTCACGATGCCCTCCATGATTTTCTTTATACTCCACACGTAAGTGAGACCATAAGATAATTGACTCTCTCCGCTTGACTTATTTCACTCCGCATAATCTCTTCTAGTCCTGACCATGTTGATACAAAAGTTGGATATTCATCCTTTCTGATGGAGGCATAATATTCCATTGTGTAGATGTACCACATCTTCCTTATCCACTCATCTGTTGAAGGGCATTTTGGTTGTTTCCACAGTTTGGCCACTGCGGCTAAGAACATTGGGGTACATGTGGCCCTTCTTTGTACTGCATCTGCTTCTTTGGGGTAAACACCGAGTAGTGCAATTGCAGGGTCATAGGGTAGGTGTATATTTAATTTCCTGAGGAATCTCCATACTGTTTTCCAAAGTGGCTGCACCAACTTACATTCCGGTGGTTTGAATTTTTCTATCCTTTTTGGGGGTATATTTTGAAAAAGTTTAATAAAAAAACTTTATTTTTTCTAGATTGATAGAATTTTCCTGGATCTGATATATGATTATCATTGGTTAATTTACAGTTTATTCCATGAATAATGGTATTTTTAGGTTTTCTTGCCTCTTGAGTTCTGACTAATTATACTTTCATAGAAAATTGTTCATTCCATGTAGATTGTCAAAATATATATTGTTATAAATTTGTATCTAATATTTTCTCATACTCAAAAAATGCTTTCTTCTTGTGATTCAGGCATTTTACCTATTCTTAATCCTACTTATTGGTTTCTTCCCTTTCTTTCTAGATAGGTCTGTCGTAAGCTTTTTAATTTATTGGATTTCTAAAAAAAACTGCTCTTGCTTTTGTAATGTGTTTTTTAATTAAATGAGTTCATTTATCTCTTCTACTATCTTCATTGATTCCCCCTCCTACTTTCTCACATGTTATTTTGTTGTTCCCTTTCCAACTTCCTTAGTTGAATACCAATTTATTCATTTTATGATCACATTTCCTAAAAAATTCATTTTATGAAAAAATCATTTTATGGTCATAATTATTTCTATGAATACTTTTTTGGCTGCTTTTCATAGGATTTTTCTAAAATTCCATAATTTATACTTTTATTCCTTATTTATTTAGGCAGCATTTTAAAACTTGTAAGTAGATAGGATCCCCCCCACGAGCTTTTCTGTTATTGAATTTTAGTATTATCGTAAGCAGTCAGAAAATATGGCCTGTGTGCTTTCCACTTTTGGAAATTATTTAGATGTGTATATTGGGGTAAAAAGAGTAGTCAAATAACACAACAGGGGCAGCCAAAACATAACCCCCAGTCACTTTTATGACTGAGGGACTTGGATGAAAAGGCATGTCTAATATTAAGTCTTTTGTTGATTGTTTTTATTATTTACATATTTGCTGGGCTGCGCCATTTTGCTCTCCCCCTGCCCCAGCCCATTAACTCATGTCTTCTGTAGAGCAAACTGCACTCGCGCACACAGAGATTTGAACTGATGACCGGAAGCGATGGGGGCAGCAGTCTGTGGGGGTATCTGGTGTGTCCATGTGGTTCAGAAGAGACTGCACATGCAGGAGGCATTCTGTGGGGCTGGCATGAAGCAGGGAGAAAGAGCTGGCAGGGTGGTATATCAGCCAGAGTCCTCCAGAGAAACAGACCCAATATGATGTGGACATGTATGGAGAGATTTGTTTTCAGGAATTGATTCCCATGGCTGTGGGAGGCTGGTAAGTCTGAAATCTGCAGGACATGTTGACAGGCTGGAGACCCAGGGAAGAGTGAATATTGTAGCTCAAGTCCAAGGGCCATCTGGAGGCAAAATTCCCTTTTCTTCAGGGGACCTCAGAATTTTCTCCCTTTAAGACCTTCAGTTGGTTTAATGAGACCTACCCACACTATGGAGGATAATCTGCTTTACTCAAAGTCTGATGTAAATGTTAATCTCATTTTAAACATATCCTTCATACAAATAACTGGATTAGTATCTGGCCAACCATTGAGTACCATGGCCTAACTAAGTTGTCATAAAATTAACCATCACTAGTCTACCCCTCATCAACTTGGCACCCACACATATCTCCTTACACCATACTAATCTCCAAATAAAGACAATAACAAGACCATACTTCCTCCTAACATGATACAACTATTCTACATTTAACTGAAAATGCACTATCCCTTTCCCCAGAAGAGGATATAAAATTCCCGGTGATGTTTACTCTTCCCCTTAATGTCCTATAGTATATAGAGATATAGGTGACTAACATCACCCACTTAGTCTTCTACCTTCCCCAAATCTTACAGGTACCTGAAGGGATGCTGGCTTTAAGACACATTCTCCTTAGAAATAGAGGACAATATCCCCAGGAACTGACTTCTGAGCTTTACAGAATTAGCCTATTTCATAGTTTTGCCAAGGACCAGCCATACTGTGACTGTTTTTAATATCTATATCCTACATCAAAGTCTGGAAATAAGTGGGAAAATTAGGAGAATTTCAAGCCTCTCCAGGACTTTTTGAATTATTTTATCACAATTCTTCTACGTACAGCCAAATAATATCAATCCTAAAATCTTAGATTTGGAAGGGCTTTTATTGAGTCTTTTATTGGTCTCTTGCTAGGATTTGACTGAGAAGGTTTTCGGTGAAGGCTTTTGCTATCTTAAGAATATTCGAGAAGCTCTTGGTCTAACCTGATCCCTCTGGTTCCTGGATCCTCCCTTCATCCTTCCAGCAGGTGGTTAGTGCCCTGAGCTGCTCCCCTAGGCAGCCCATTTCATCTTCGTATGACTCTGACAATCACTTTATATCGATTTGACATCATATCCACAGCTCTATAACTTAACCAATTACAGGAACTGCTTCTTTCCTGGTTACTCAAATAAAGCAGAACCTTAGCATTCACGATGTAACTTCAGCAATTTTACCACAGTCCTCAAAGTTTCATGAAATGACTTAACTCATAATTTTATTAGAACATTAACTTGAGTAATGTTTTCTGCTAGGCTGGTCTGTAGAATTGAGTCACTTAGCTGGCAAGTGGGCCCATCCAGAAAGTCGGCATTCATTTTTGATTTTTTTTTCTCCTTTTTTATGTTCACAGTAACCCTCACGAAAGGAGTAAATAGTCTTATAAATGATTTTGGTCCTATATTTATTATTTATAAAGGATTGAAAGCAGTCAGAGTTTTAAGCTATTTATTATTAAATTTTATGGGAAAATATATGCTCTAGTGGTATTTATGTACTTGGGATATTTGAAGGCACTGAGAAATTTTCCTAGGGAATGGTGGTGGTCTACAATATAATCTATTTTCAAGGGCATTTTTTTTTAAGATTTTATTTATTTATTTGACAGAGAAAGATCACAAGTAGGCAAAGAAGCAGGCAGAGAGAAAGAAGGAAGCAGGCTCCCTCCTGAGCAGAGAGCCCAATGTGGGGCTCGATCCCAGGACCCTGAGATCATGACCTGAGCCAAAGGCAGAGGCTTTAACCCACTGAGCCACCCAGGCACCCCAAGGGCATTTTTTGTTCAAAGAGTTCTGTACATTGTTTTAGCATTTCTTTATTACCAGGAAGAAGGTGAAAAGGGAGATATATATTAAAGCCCATCAAGATTTTGACAAGTCAAGGGTGCCTGGATGGCTCAGTTGGTTGAGCAACTGCCTCCAGCTCAGGTCATGATCCTTGAGTTCCGGGATCGAGTCCCACATCGGGCTCCCAGCTCCACGGGGAGTCTGCTTCTGCCTCTAACCTTCTCTTCTCTCATGCTCTCTCTCTCACTTTCTCTGTCTCTCAAATAAATAAATAAAATCTTTAAAAAAAAAAGATTTTGACAAGTCAAAAATCAAATAGCATTTTAAAAGGAAATTAAAAAAATAACACCTGGATTGGCATTAGTAGGGACCAAGCCAGTAGTGTGTTATGACAAATGTGTGCCTCAGTTCTGTTGATGGAAATCCTCAAGATCAATATTTGTGCACAAAATTTATATGATGGAAACTTTACCTTTAGTAAGTCTTTTTTACAAAATCAATCTGTATATTATTTTATTTATCCTCCCTTTACTCCCTTTACTCTTTTACTTATGCTCCCTTTACCCTTTACTCTTAGAATTGATTTGAACTGGCTTATAAGGCTAATCATTTGATAATACAGTTGTGAATAAAGACAGTAGCAATATGGGTGACACTCTGAAAGTATGCTTTAAGCAGAAAGGAAAAATGCATTCAAGGAGACCACTAGAGGATATCATGTATATCAGGTTGGCAAACTATGGCCCATGGGCCACATTTGGCCCTGTTTATGTATAGCAGGCAAGGTAGGAAGGGCTTTGATATTTTTTTCTAATGGTTTTAAATGAAAAAGAAACCCAAACAAAAGAAGAACATTTTGTGACATTTATGTGAATTATATGAAAGTCAAATTTCAGTGTCCATAAACAAAGCTTTATTGGAACACAGCCACATCCAACCATTTACATATTGTCTACAGCTGCTCTCTTGCTAAAATGCCAGAGTTGAGTATGTGAGAGACTGAATGGCATGCAGAGCCTGAAATATTTACTGTCTGGTTCTTTATAAGTGAGAGTTTGTTGAACCCTGATGTAGATCCTTTAGAAATATCTCCTGCATGCAGAAGGCCAAGAAGAGTGGTATCCTGGGTGACCATTTGAGCCCTGTCCAGGTCTGTAATAGCTTAACTGTGTTCTGAGTCAATGTGTTGGGGGATGGCAGCAACATGGCAATCAGGGCTCAAGTGCTCGATTCCAAGAAGGGACCAGGAAGGGGACGAGGTGGGGACCATAGGTAGGTAGTCTGTTGTGAAGCTTCATGAGTGTCTGTTGAGGTCCAGCAACAAGATGAGCTCCGAGAACTTCAGCTGGAGTGCTATGGAAGCCTTAGAGCATGAACAGGGAGAACAAAGAGCAGGAGAAGGAAACGCCAATGTGTGTGAAATGAGGAAGAAAAGAAGTGAATTTGGAAGGGAGTCACTGAGTCTGGCTAAGTTTTCTAATTCATCGCTGCATTATTTGGTGAAAGGGATAGAGTTTGAAGAAGAAATCATGCAACGTTTCGAAAGATGACTCTATTTCAGTCATACTGGTTTAGACTGACCTGTTCAAATGATCAATATTATGCAGTCCTATGAGTTCACTGTAATTCTGGAGGTGACACTAGTGTTGAAAATATTCATGATATTGAGGTTAGAGACTCTGAAAGGCCCAGACCTTGGCCAGCCAGTAATTGTTACTCTGTGACCCTCTCCCTACCCCATCAGATCCACTGCAGCTACAAATCTCTGCCTTAGGAATTACAGCCTAGGACTAGCAGCCAAATGAGTTGTCAGGGTGCTAAACCAGTGCCCAAAATTTCTGTGTTGACTGGTAAAAACTGGGTTAGAGGATCAAGTTTAAGCTGTGGCCTAGGGGGCACTATCTGACTGCCCTAAGCATGAATGGAAATTTTGGGATCTTACTACCTTCAGGCTCCCATGGAAGAGAGAGTCATCACACAACCAATAGTCAGGCAGGCATGCAGATCATACCACCCAAAAGCTAAGAGCAAGTTCCAAGTTTATTAACACAAAGCCTCGCTGGAAAAAGAAGTTCAAAGAAGAGAATGGAGGATACAACCTCTTGACCTGCCCCACTGGGTCAGAGTTCACAGTGGCCATCAATTCCAGTGATACCAGCCACTAGTGAAGGGACCATATCAACGATTTGGATTCTTGATCAGTTAAATTAGCAACTTTTCCTTCTATTTGAATTTGTAGGTTGGGAGGAAGGCAAAGTAAAGCTTGGAGAAAGTAGTAGAAAGTTCTTCATAACTATTCTTCATTTTTTTAATCTATAAAACAAACTGAGTGATTTCTAAGGCACCTAGTTGTTTTCAAATTCTATATTCATAACTTTGACAAATGAAGAAACTGCTTCAAGATTCCTACTGTTCTCCTAAAGAATCTTTTCTAAAAATGCAGCTGATGAAAAGCTTGAAACAGACAAATATGACCCTAAATTATCTCATAAATCTTACTCTAATGAGTTCCAAAATAGCGTACTTCACACAGACTTAGTGAAGCTGACATGTTGAAATATTTGCAATTCAAAATATCAAGATATTGATTTAAATACATCTCATGGTTCCAGTCCAAGACAGTGACATTAGAGGCTCTTTAACTCCCCTACTCCCGTGGACACACTGAATCTACAGCTACACACAGAGCAATTTCCTGTGAAAGAAATTCAGAAACTACACATTGACTTCTACACATCAGGCAAATGAGAAAATATCCACATAGACAATGGTAGGAAAGATTGAGACACACCTCTTCATAAATCCCATCCCAGGCAGAATGCCATACAATCAGGAGGGAACTCCCACCACCAACTTCTCCCTTACGAGGAGAGATTTACCCTGCACATCTAGCATCATAACTTTAAGACTCACAACCAAGGGGTGGGCTCCCAAAACACCTAGCTCTGAAAGCCAATGGAGCTTGCATTCACAGGTCCCACAAAACTATAACAAACAAGCAAACAAAACCACTTTTTAACTGGCTCATGAGATATCTTGCTATGGCTATGCTCCAGGACTCAAGATAGAGGGAACAGGCAAAAAACACCACTCTCCCAGTCTTTTCTTGAAAGTTACTGCTTGGCAAAATTTGAAAGGTACCACCTGAGTCAAACTTCTGATTTAGCACACATCTAGGAGTTGGCTGTAATCTTCCCCAGAGGAAGGGAAAGCCAGCAGACACACCTCAGCCTTCTTCCTCTAGCCCACTGCAAATTGCCAGTGTCTCTCCAGAAGGAGCTGGTACACACAGTACCTGTGTGTACACACTAAAGGGATGGGCCCCTGGATCACCTGGCTCTGAGAGCAAATGACACCTACATTCACAAGCCCCATAGGACTTTAGCAAACTCAGAATCAGTTCTAAGCAGACATAGGAAAATCCCCCCCTGTGGCTATACACCTGGGTCCAGTATGGAGGAAATAGGCAAAAATACCTATCTTCAGTTTCTCCCCAGAAGGACTCAAATTCTCCCAGCTTTTGCCCGAGGGTCTGGGTTTTAGTCATTTTGCATCGTTTCTGACTGTGATCCTCCCCTTTGGGACACTGACAGTTCCTGGCACACCCTTAACAATTGGGAACCACTAAGAACAAATGAAGCATCTTGGACAATCATAAAGGTTTAGAGTCAACCAAGAATTTGGGTCAGGTTGTGAGTAAGTCTCATCCCTTACATGAGAGTACCACTCAGTTAAGACTAGAAGAGGTGGTTATTTTATCTAGTGCACAGATATCAATACAGAGAGGCAAGGAAAATGACAAAGCAGAGGAATATGCTTCAAACAAAGGAACAAGATAGAGGATCACTTGGGTGGCGCAGTTTGTTGGGCATCCAACTCTTGGTTTTGGCTCAAGTCATGTTCTCAGGGTTGTGTGATTGAGCGCTGCATTGGGCTCTGCGCTTGGCACTGAGTCTGCTTGATATTCTCCATCCTTCTCTCTCTGCCACTCACGCTTATGTGCTTTCCCTCTAAAATAAGTAAATAAATCTTAAAAAAAAAGAACAAGGTAGAACTTCAGAAACAGATCTCAATGAAACAGATACATGATATATTTGATAAAGAGTTCAAAATAATGATCATAAAGATGCTCACCAAGGTCAGGAGAACAAAGCACCAACATTGTTGAAGTTTCAACAGAGAATATACCAGAAAGTACCAAACAGAAACCACAGAGCTGAAAAATACAATAACTGCACTGAAAAATTCAATAGAGGGGTTTAACAGCAAGCTAGATCAAGTGGAGAAAAGGATTAGTTTATAGTGCTAAGAAAAATGAAAGATATCAAATAGACAACCTAAGTTAACACCACAAGGAAACAGAAAAACAAGACAAACTCAGCTCAAAGTTAGCAAAGAAATGAAATAACAAAGCTCAGAGCAAAGATAAATGAAACAGAGACTGAAGGGACAATAGAAAAGATTGATGAAACTAAGAGCTGGTCTTTGAAATGATTAGTAAAATAGACAAAATTGTAGCTAGACTTACCAAGAAAAAAAAAGGAGGGAGGACTCAAACAACTAATTCCTATCAAAATCCCACTGACATTTTTGGCAGAAATAGAAAAGATATTCTAATATTTGTATGGACCCTAAAAAGACCCTGAGTGGCCAAAGCAATCTTGAGAAAGATCAAAGCATTGCACTTCCTGATTTCAAATTATATTACAAAGCAATGGCAATCAGTGGTATCTGCATTAAAAGAGACACATAGATCAATGGAACAAAATAGAGAGCCCAGAAGTAAACACATGCCTATAGGGTCAATTTGTGACAAAGGAACCAAGAATATAAAATGGAGATAGTCTAATAAATGATGCTGGGCAAACCAGAAGCTACATATGCAAGAGAATGAAACTGGACCACTCTCATATACCACACTCAAAAACTAACTCAAAATGGATTAACAAATTGAATCTAGGGCC
>CM052814.1:55443211-55484306 GCA_028533885.1 Nasua narica | reverse complement strand
AGTCTGCTATGTTTAGACTATTTACATTTAATGTAATTATTCATATGGCTGAATTAAAATCTACCATCTAACTAGATTTTTATATTTGTTCCATCTCTTCTTTTATGCTTTATGCTTTTCTGCCTTTTCTTCAGTTAATTAAGCATTATTTATGATTATATCTAAAATCAAAATATGTGTTTACTTGCTCTTTAAATTTATTTATATTTCCCTTTAAAATATATTTAGTGTTTGCAATGTACATCTTTAATTAATCTAAATCTACCTTTAGTAGTATTAGTAGTACTACCTTTAAAAAATACAATCTATTGGTACTATTATTGCTTTAAATATTTCTATTTTGGAGCAATTAAAAGTATGAAAAATAAATTTTTTCTTTATTTCATTTCTGATGCTCTTTATTTCTTTGCATAAGTATAGATTTCCAAAGATATCTGGAAAATCCCCAGATGGTATCATCTGCCTAAAAGAACTTCTTTTAGAGATTTTTTGTAGGGTGCCTAGGTGGCTCAGTAGGTTAAAAGCCTCTGCCTTAGGCTCGGGTCATGATCTCAGGGTCCTGGGATCAAGCCCCGCATCGGGCTCTCTGCTCAGCGGGGAGCCTGCTTCCCCCAATCTCTCTCTGCCTGCCTCTCTTCCTACTTGTGATCTCTCTCTTTGTCAAGTAAATAAATAAAATCTTTAAAAAAATAAGACTTTTTTGTAGTATAGGTCTGACAGCAGTGGATTTTCTCCATTGTTAGCCTGGGGAGGGAGGAATCCTTATTTCTCCTTTTTTTTTTTTTTTTAAAGATTTTATATATTTATTTTACAGAGAGAGACACAGCAAGAGAGGGAACACAAGCAGGGGGAGAGGGAGAGGGAGAAGCAGGCTTCCCACTCGGCAGGGAGCCCAGTTCTGGGCTTGATCCCAGGACCCCGGGATCATGCCCTGAACCAAAGGCAGACGCTTAATGACTGAGCCATCCAGGCGCCCCTTCTTTATTTTTGTGAAAGATATTTTCCTTATATATAGAATTCTCGGTTGATAGTTTTCTTTCTCCTTTTAGCACTTTAATAATGCTACTACATTGTCTCATGGTTTTCATGGCTTCAGACAAGTCTCTTCTTTGTTTCATCTGTCCCTGTGGGTACACCTGTCTCTATAGATCAGCCTAGTTGATTACCTTGCAATTTCAGGTTCCTGATGGATTAAGAAAAGTCATGAAATTATAGTTTGCCAGGCTTTTTGTTTTGTTGTTTTGTAAGGATAGAAGCAACATTCTTTCCAGTTCTCTACACCCCAAGTGGAACTCCTAAGTCCCCTAATTTATGGAACTAATTTTGCAGAGAACTAAGTAATGCAGTGAGCTAATGCACACAGTTTTTGTGAATCTTACCATGCGCCTGTTTCTAAGAAACAACTGTTCTTAGTGAAAATATTATTGAGACATCAGTTAACAATGATGACAAGATGCTTTTTTTAAGGGGAGGGAACCATTGTGTAGGTTGTAGTATGCTCAGTTTCAGTGGCCGGTATATTGTCTGATTTCTTCCATAGTCAGAATAGAAGGGTTATCCAAACCAAAGGGTGAAAATTTTAAGGCACCTCATAGTATTCCTGAAAAACCGATTTCCTTTTCCTCTGCAACCTGGAGTTCTGCTGACTTAGATCTTAGTTTATAATGGATAAATACTATCACTATGGGTTATCACAAATATTCCGTTAAGTTCAGTGTTGCGAACTGCTGCCTGTCCATTCAGAGTTCCTTAGGCCACACCGTGAATATGGGACAGAGATGCCCAAGAATGACAGCAAGTACTTAGCAGCCTAGTCCTTTTTTTTTTTTTTATTAAAGATTTTTTTAAATTTTTTTTTATTTATTAGAGACAGAGACTGAGAATGAGAGGGGAGAAGGTCAGAGGGAGAAGCAGACTTCCCGCAGAGCCGGGAGTCCGATATGGGACTCGATCCTGGGACTCCAGGATCATGACCTGAGCCAAAGGCAGTCGCTCAACCATCTGAGCCACCCAGGCGCCCAGCCTAGTCCTTTTTATTCAGATTTTCCCTATAAAAAAATACAATGCTGGTGAGAGGCACAATGCCTTTTTTCCAATTAAGTTTTTCTTAGGCTATGCAGAACTTTTACCTTTCTTGTCTGTTTTCTCTAAGAGCTTAAAATCGGGATGACAAAACTTGTGTGTGTTTGTGGAAAGATCAGGAACTTGTTACAGGCCTCAAATATATTTCTGGTTATCTCATTTGCAAAATGAGGAACAGCTGGACAAAGTAATGACTCGGAGGTTCTTTCCTCCTCTAAAATATGCGATTCTGCTATTGGAAAAATGCAATTTTCATAAAATGTATCCAAGGTTAATTTAATTTTGGATGACCCTTATGATCCTTAGATTTTCCTAATGATGTAACAGAATATCTCACCTGCTGGAGAAGAGCAGCGGTCAAGAGGGGCTGTGAGATAAGAGCCAGTGTGGTCGTCTTTATCTTCACTAATGGGACCTGGATCTAAATCTGCCACTTGGCAGCAGAGATACCTTTGAGATCCATGAGATCTGGCTTCCACAGTGATGGGGACCCTGCTACAAGGCCTTCTTGACTAGAAGCATGTCTTTCCAGCCTTACCCCAGGAGGCGTCCATACAGCTATTATGCATGAGATCGGGGAGGGCTATTCCCTTCACCGGCAACAAAAACAACCACCCAGGAGCTATTATTTGGTCCTGCGCTAAATGAAATTGGAAAATCAGGAAAATCAGTTTTTCTCCCTCTACACGGTGCTTCTGCAGTCCCTTGCTCCACTAACAATCGGGGATTGAGGACTGCTCCTCCAATCAGGGAAAAAGTCTTGACAAACTCGTCCTTATTATGTTATAAGGAACTTACTGTAGTCTCTTCAAAGATAATTATATTCTAAAATAGACCTAATAGGAAAAGATAGACTCCAACACAAATAAATGAGAATCTAATGCTGTAATTCAATACATGAGGTAGGAAGGGCTGGGTAGGGTCCCTAGCAATCCTGTCTTTCTAAGTAAGGAGACGATTTGACATGCCTCAGGCTGCCTCTGCTCTTTGGATCTAATCACATGTAGCTTAGTCTTTGAGCAAATTTTTTAGACCACCTGCTGCTTCCAAGGACTTTCTGACATTTCTGAAGAGTTCACGTAAGCCAGATGTATTACTAAGCAGATCGACTGTCATGGATAAGATTTTGTGATCCTGGATGGAAGTCTTTCCCCTGCTTTGACCCATGTCTTAATGATCAACAATCATCTTCAACCCTGGCAAGGAGGCAGATACAATGAATCCTCTGTCTTAATAGCTATTCTCATTATCTTGGCAAAACCCATAGTCCAGGGATTGGAATCCATCCAGAAGCAAAATCCATTGTCCAGGACCTGAACCTCATCCAAAAGCTAGGTGCCCTCCCAAGACAGAGTGGGCCTTGGAATAAAGTCTCTGAGCCCTGGCTGGCTGGAGTGGGGTGAAGTCCTTTTTCATGGCTGTGGAGGGCCTTATGATAATACAGAAATCCTAAAACCTGGCAATAGCGCTACACCATCTTCCGCCCTTAACCTTTCTAGGTAAAGCCATAGAATAGAATTCGACTTTAATTGTCTGGTGCAGACTCTTTGATATAATTAGACAACAAATAGTCAACATTTTAATGAGAAAAGCAAAACAAAACAAAACAAAGCCATGAGGTTTGGAGCCAGAAATCCATGATTTAAATTCTATCCGTTGAGTGGTTATGTGGCTGCAGATAATTAACTTAACCTCCCTGAATGTCTGTGTCCTCATCAAGAGCAAGAACAAGCATCAGCACAATGACAGCAAATGGGATAATTCCGACTCCATATTGCATTTGTGTGAATTAATTGTGGGGACTATAAGACTGTTGGATACGGTGCCTGTTTCCGACAGAGCTCGTCTGCTCTCTTTCTTTCCCCCTAACACTTTTGTCCTCTCCTTTTCCCTTGAGACAAAGAGGAATCAGCGTTTTATTCCTCAGCACACACTTTTTTTTTTAAGATTTTATGTATTTATTTGACAAAGAGAGAGATTGAACATGAGCCAGGGGAGCAGCAGGAAGAGGGAGAGGGAGAAGCAGGCTCCTCACAGAGCAGGGAGCCTGATGCAAGGGTTCTGTCTCAGGACCCCAAGGTCATGACCTCAGCCGAAGGCAGCTACTTAACCAACTGAGCCACCCAGGTGCATCCCAGCACGCACCTTTTACAACTGCTGCCTTCCAGTGGATTAACAGAATATTCATTAAGCACACATGCTAGAAACAGTCATTTTCTGTGTGATGTGGAGGATACAAGGAGCATGAGCTTGAACTCAAGGTATTTGCACATTACATCGTATACATATGCAACTGTTCAGTTGCAATGCACTATATATTAAAATTCTCTAAATTAAAGGGGTGAACAGCACAAGATCTTAAAGCTCCAGGAGGTCTGCCCTTGTCCCTTTGTGGCAAGGTAGAGGAGACATGCTTCATTCTTCTGCATTTAGAAAAATATATCCTGCATAATAAAAATTTCCAAGGTTGGACGGGCTCATGTATATGCAGAATTGATTGGTACACAGGACAATTTCATGGGAAAAATGAATCACACAGTCGTTTTTCATCCTGAGTCTGTATGTCGTGTGGCCTCCCGTAGCTGCCAAGAACTTTGCAAAGGGCGTCCCAGGCCTTCCTTTCAAGTGTGGCTGGTGGCCACGTTGCTGAAGTTATGGCCTGTTTTGTTAGCAAGCTGGTAAAATTGTGACAATTATGTAATCTGACTTCAATATGGATGGAAGACTTGGGGCAAAGTTTAGTAAACTTTTCAGGAAACACACAGATTACAGTATTAAAAAATAAGCTAATGCTAACTTCAGTGTGTTTTAAACAGGTAGGTCATTTTTAAAAACCAGTTATTTGGTTAAGAGTGCATTTGAGGGATCGCTTCTCGGCCTTTTGACTAAGATCAAGTGAAGAGTGTTTTTGAGGGGCACCTGGGTGGCACAGTCAGTTAGGGTCCGTCTGATTCTTGATTTCGGCTCAGATCATGATCTCAGGGTCCTAGGATTGAGCCCCGCCCTGGGCTCAGGCTGAGTGGGGAGTCTGCTTGGGATTCTCTCTCTCCCTCTCTTTTCGCCCCTCCCCCCACTCAAAATAAATAAATCTTAAAAAAAGAGAAAAGTGCATGTGAGATTTAAAGAGCCTGCCTGCCCATCCAGGGAGGGTGCGTGCCGCAAGTGGGAAGAAGCAGAAATTCAACAGTCCTTGCAGAACATCTGGGCTCTGCTTCTTCTCTGTTCTTTTCATTCCCGCTACTGAGTAGCCCTCCCACAGCTCTCCCCATGCCAGCCTCGGAGTGAGAGCATTTATTAAAGATATATTTTGTAAACAAATTTTATTTTATTTTATTTTATTTTTAAATTTATTTATTTATTTGACAGAGAGAGAGAAATCACAAGCAGGCAGAGAGGCAGGCAGAGAGAGGAGGAAGCAGGCTCCCCACCGAGCAGAGAGCCCGATGCGGGGCTTGATCCCAGGACCCCGAGATCATGACTTGAGCCGAAGGCAGAGGCTTTAACCCACTGAGCCACCCAGGTGCCCCAACAAATTTTATTTTAGGGCGAAAAAGTTTTCATTTCCGAAAAAGTCCCTTTTGAATGCATAACCTTCAGGCAACACCGAAATTTGATCATATAAGTATCAGATTTCTTTTTAGACTAGGCACATCCTTAGAGCAAATATTAAAGTTATAAAGTAAACATTAAATATTTACTGTTAATGAACATAGTCAAAAAAAAAAAAACCCAAGTCACAGATAAATGTCAGAAGACATTTTCTTTTCATTTGTGTTATGACATATCTGGGACAAAGGGAATGTGACGTGGATATGAACACACGTGACAATTTACCAATCTGTACATTTAGGATTTGAGGTTTATATACTGCACTATATGCAAATCACATCTAAAAAGTTAAAAGTATAGAATAGAATAAATATTCTGATTGTAAATCATGATAATCAAACAAAATATTCTATTTCCGTCACCTACCTTGATATAGAACCTTATCAATACTGTGGAAGACCCCCTCCTTCATCTGCAAAAATATGCCCCTTCCTCTGCCTTTCCACAGGGATCCATCTCCTGAATTTTATATTAATTCTCAGTTTCATTTCTTCGTGTGTTACTAGGCATGTAATGATACCAAGTGGCATCATCCACTTTTGCTGTTGCTGAGCTTTGAATTTCACATAAATGAACTTGAACTGTTTCTCCTCTCCAGCCACTCACTTTTTCCATTCAATGCTGTGTTTGTGAGACTTAATCATTTTGATTTTTGCAGCTATCATCCTGGCACTTAGAGAAAATGGGATATTTCTGTGTCACACTAGGGTAAAGGAATTCGGCTCCCTGTGGTCAGAGAGGACTTAGCTTTCCTTGGCATTCCTTGGACACCGGTGGAGCCCTGAGTGCTTTGTGTGTACATTGTGCGTGTGTATGTGTGTGTGTGTGTTCGTGCATGTGTGTGCCTGTGTGTTTTAGTGAAAGTTTTGCTAGTCTCATAAATGAGTTGGGGCTTACTCCTTTTTCTATCATCAGATAGAGTTTAGGTAATATTGGAATACTCTCTTTACCAACTATTTGATAGAAGTCTCCCGTAAAATCATTGTAAGCCTGATATTTTCATTGTGGGAAGATTTAAAATGATCGATACAATTATTTCAGGGTTATAAGACTATTCACTTTTTCTGTTTCTTCACAAATTAGCTTAGATTATGCCAATTTTTA
Source organism: Nasua narica (assembly GCA_028533885.1). Lineage (NCBI taxonomy): Eukaryota > Metazoa > Chordata > Mammalia > Carnivora > Procyonidae > Nasua > Nasua narica. Next base: position 55,477,511 of record CM052814.1, on the reverse strand, counting down.
AAAATGTCTTGAGACTTCTCTTATAGCTTGGTATTCAGCTAATGTTCATGAATGTTACATGTGCACTTGAAGAGAGTGTGTATTATTCATGACTTGCAGGCAGGATTCCATATGTATTTATTAAGCCAATAATAATGTTTTCATTTATTCATCGATGTTTTTCTTTCCTTAACCTATCAAATAACCAAAGTCGTGTTAAAATTACCCACTTTGATGGTGAATTTGTCAGTTTCTCTTATTTTTGTCAATTTTTGCTTTCTATGTTTTGGAACCGTATTATTAATCACATAATATTACAGGATAGTTATATTTTCCTGAGGAATCAATCCTTCTGTCCCATGAACCTCTATCTATACTAATGACTTTTGCCTTAAAATTTATCTTGTTTAATATTAATATAGCTACTTCTCTTCTCTTCGGCTTGGTATTCCTTTCTTTTATTTTTAATGTACAGTGCACGTGTAGGTTTGAATATATATTCTAGCTCTCCATTAGCCAGCCTCAACGGATCTTCAGTCATAACAATATTGTTTCATCTGAAACCCCATCCATTCCTTGCCTGCCTCCCTGCCCCCAGATTATCTTGAAATAAATTGCAGGCATCTTGTCATTTCTTTGGTAACTATTCAGTGTGTATTCTTTAAAAATATGGACACTTTTTTTTTTAAAGATTTAATTTATTTATTTGACACAGAGAGAGAGATCACAAGCAGGCAGAGAGAGAGGGGGAAGCAGGCTCCCCACCGAGCAGAGAGCCTGATGCGGGGCTCGATCCCAGGACCCCGAGATCATGACCAGAGCTGAGGGCAGAGGCCTAGCCCACTGAGCCACCGAGGCGCCCCAAAAATGGACACTTTTAAAGACAGAATAACACTATCATTACTACATTTAAAAATTTAACCTTATTTCCTTAACGTCACCAAATATCCATTCATTGCTCAAATATTCCTGATTGTCTCATTTATTAAATGCTTATTTTGAACTTAAATCCAGTGAAGATCCTTGCATTGTAATAGGCTAATATGCTTCTCAAATCTCTTTTAATCTACATATGTCTGCTCCCGACTTGTATCTTCTTTTTATGCAGTTTATTTATTGAAAATTGCCTTGTTTGTCCAGTAGACTTTCCCAGATAAAGGATTTTGATCATCGTTTCCTTGGGAAAGATTTCCACTCATGCCTTTGTATCCTTTGTTCTGATATGTATCTTCCCGCCGTATTATTTTTAACCATTGTACATTATTATGTTTTAAGGTTCACACTTTTTTTTTTAAAGATTTTATTTATTTATTTGACAGAGAGAGATCACAAGTAGGCAGAGAGAGAGGGGGAAGCAGGCTCCCCGCTGAGCAGAGAACCCCATGCGGGGCTTGATCCCAGGACCCTGAGATCACGACCTGAGCCGATGGCAGAGGCTTTAACCCACTGAGCCACCCAGGCACCCCAAAGGTTCACACTTTTAAACATGATGTTTCTGGGGTTTGTCATCCATTTACAGTTATTTTGATGTTGCCATTTTGATAGCCTTATATTCATCATCTTATTTTTTTGTTCTCTATTAGATCAGCTTTTCCCATTTGGTCTTTTTTGCTCTCATTTGAGTTGATAGTAATTTTTAAAAAAGTCCCTTCGTTTAAAAATGTCTGTGGATTTATGTTATATGTAACACCTCCCTCCCCCATGGATGTCTGTCTCAGAAACCTATGCATTTCTAATTTAGCATTTCTCACATTTTATTTATCACAAAATAATGATAAACACTTATTGAGTACTATTTCAAATGCTTGATGTGGATTATGTTTTTATTACACAAATGAGCTATGATCTACTTATTATTATTCATTCACATATGAGGAAACTAGGTACAGAGCAGTCATATAATTTGCCTACGATCCCACAGACAGGAAGGGGTACAGTTCAAATTTGAGTTCCCAGTTGAAATCCAGAGTCTTTGTTTCTTGCTTAGAATATCAGCTCCTTAAGGTTAGGACCAGATTCTTCATATTCTCTGTGTTCTCCACACACACACTGTACTTTTTAAAAATAAATAAATGGGGCACCATTTATTTATTGGTGGCTCAATAAGGGGTGAGTGGCTCAGTGGGTTAGAGCCTCTGCCTTCGGCTCAGGTCATGATCTTAGGGTCCTGGGATCGAGCCCCACATCGGGCTCTCTGCTCAGCGGGGAACCTGCTTCCCCCTCTCTCTCTTTCTGCCTCTCTGCCTACTTGTGATCTCTCTCTCTGTCAAATAAATAAATAAAATCTTTAAAAATAAAAATAAATAAAAATAATTAAAAAAATCTCTGCTCTCTCTCTCTCTCCCTGACCCCAATATGAAGGATTTGGGGGAAGGGGAAGTCCTGGATTCTGGAGTTACATTCTCCCTCTGCCACTGCTCTTCTGATGGTACATACTTTTCCTTCCAAAATCAGCTTGAGGATAGAGTTGCCAGAATTAGCAAATAAAAATACGGAATGCCCATTCAATTTGAATTTCAGATAAACCACAGAAGACTTGTAAAGTGCATTCCGTGAAATATTTGGGACACGTATCTAATCAAGGATTACTTGTTATTTATTTTAAATTTAAATTGATCTTGTCAGCCCAGATATTGGCTGGCAACTTGACACAGGAATTGCGTGGGAGAAATCTATTGCTCCTGATACCGATCCATTGTTCTAGGTTAGTCCCTGCCCCCTTTTCTCGGAGAGTCTGCAAATGTTGACATTGAGCAAAGTTTGTGCATGTTCTTACACTATCACTCTTTTCAGTCACTAGCCTAATTTGCTGCCCTGTTTTGATTGATTAAGACCACATTAAAACCACATTCCCCGAGTAACTATAAATTATAGATCTGTTTCACAATTACCTAGCTACTTCTCCGTAGTGATGCATGAGTGACTCTGCTCTTGAAGCCTTACTAACATGATTCATTATCAGAAACATTTTTTCTATTCTAAAGCTTGGAAGTAATTAATTATTTACTAAAGAAAATCTAAAAGTAATAAAGAAAAATGGAAAAAAACGTGGACACAGAAAGAAGAGAAAGTGGTGGTCTTCAAGGCTCTTCTTCACAGATAGCCAAGGTTGACACTGGCTTTTAATCTCTTTCAAGTCTTTAAAAATACTTAAATAGTATATGGATATATACCAGTTTATATTCTTTGGTTTTTATCCCACTTAGACAAAGTCTGAGATTGAAACAACTTCTGTTTTGTTTTGTCCCAATTTCATATTGTTACAAACGGCTTTAATAAAAAAATGTCATCTTTATTTCATTCTTGGTCTTCATGTATGTGGCAGTCACTTTTCGATGCCCTGGAGAAACAGCAGTGAAAACAGCAATGTCTCTACCCTCAGACAGTTAATAAGGGATATAGAAAATTGGCCAAAATACAAGTAAATCTATAAGATATCAGGAAGTGACAAGTGCTGTAAAAGAAAATGAGTGAACAAAGTGACAGAGAGAGAAGAGGGTGCTATTTTAAAAGGAGGAAGGGAGGCCTCTCCTGGGATGTGGTAGGCAGGCAGAGATCTTGATGAGTGCTTGATGAGCAAGCTATGGGGACGTGTGGGGATAAGCAGTCCAGGTAGAAGGGACAGCGGGGTATGGGACACTTGCCATGGGACCGTAGGCTGCTCAGCACTCCTTCCTGGTTAAGGCACGGAAAAGACCCATTTTTCTGGACTGCGGCAAACAGGGGGAGAGTGGTGGAAGACGCAGCCAGGGCTGGGTTTATGTCTCATTACAGTGAGAAGCCACCTGTGCTCCACACATGGGTTGACCCTCTGAGCACTTCATTCTGGCTTCCGCGTGAGGGGTTGGAGTGGGAGCGGGGATTCGGGTAGGAGGCCATCGTAGAAGGCTGAGCGTGGAAATGACAATGGCTGGGGTTGAATTTATGGGGATGAAGCTGTGAGCAGTCCATTCAGGATAAATTTTGGAATTGCTGTTGGCAGAACTTACTGATAGATCCATGTGGGATGAAGGAGGGGGGCCATCGAGGGGGATTCTGGGTGCAGTTGTCTGCCTGAGCGTGAATGATGGTGCCCTTCTCGGAGACAGGAAATGACTAGAAGACTAGAAGTTCTATGTGTGGGCGTGGGGGAGCAGCGGTGACGGTGTGGGCTGGGAACCAGGATCAGAGGACTCCCCAAAGAACACGACCACGCCAGCACGTTGACCTTGGATCCCCAGCCTCAGCGCTGCGAGAATACATTTCTATTGTTCATAAGCCTCCCGGTCTACGGTCACTGTTCTAGCAGCCCGGATGGCCTAAGACAGTTGCTACACAATTCTGTAGCTCAGAGCTGGGATCAGAGCACATCGCTGTGCTGAGCCATACTGGGGCCTGGGGCAGAAGGAAAAATGAGTAATACTGATCTTTCTATAAAATGTCGGTATTTCATGATGCGTTTGGGGGCATTAATTTTGTTTTTATGAATTTTTTATTAAAATATGATCTACTAGAGATGAGTTTTTTGATCCCTTTGCATTTAAGCTCGAGGCTTGAAAAGCAAGCTCAGCTGTTTCTAGGTCTTGGCCCCTTCGGGACTCCAATGCACGGGTCTGAATGAGTTATGGAGAGAAGAACAGGGGCAGAGAACCCGGGAAGAAAATTCCCAGCAAAGGGGAAGGTGGAGGGGCAGACATGAGCTGGGAAGAAAACAGGGAGAATGAGGTCCTGGAGGTTGGAGAAGACACCCTTTAATGAGGAGGGAGTCATCGGCCACGCCTATGCGCACGGAGTGCAGTGAGTTGCTCCTAGGAGTCTGACCCACCAGGGACTTTGTTCTTATGGAGATTGGGGCGACTCAGGAATGCTGTTTCAATCCAGGGAGAGGCAGGACAAAAGAGGGCTGTGAAAGTTCAATCCGAGGACTAGAGTGGGTAGCGGAGAGAATGAGAGATGAAGAGCACAAGCATAGACAATGATTTCTAGGGGTTTTCCTCTGAAACGGTGGAGACGAAAAGAGTAGTAGCTAGGTGGGTCCACAGAGGGGTCCACAGGGGGCTTTTTTCTTTAAAGATAGGTGACATGCAGGCAGTTCACATCTAGTAGGATCCAACCAGTAGGCAAGAAGCCACCAAGGGTGCAGGGGGAGGGAGGGAGGTTTATAAGAGCAGAGGCTGGGGCAGATGGTGGAGTGTGTGAGGCACACGGGGTTGGGGGGCTGCGGGAGTTGACCTGGGCAGGGCCAGACGTCTGCTCCTTGGGACAGGAGGCGGCCTGCTGGGTTTGTTGGGAACATGAGGCTGTCCCTGGGCTCTTAGACAAATCTGAGGAGGAGGGCAAGTATGTAAACCGGTCATCACGGAGAAAGTGGATTTCTGTGCACAGGGTAACAGGCCTGTCTTTACTGATCTTATCAGATTCATAATTGTCCTGTGCTTTTTCTGGATTTCCCAAATGCATAACGCTATCATCTCTGCAAATAATCAGTTGACCATTTTCTCCTTTCTGTTTCCTGCCTTGTGAGTCCACACAGAACTTTTAGAGAAAAATGATGGTGGGCATCTTTGCTTGCTTCCTCATTTTAATCGGCACTCCTTTGGTCTTGCATTGTTAATTGTGCTTTTATCTCATGTTTGGAAATAGATACTCTTTCAATCAGGAGACAATATCATCATGTGGCCAGTTTTGTTTTTTTTTTTTGCCAGTTTATTAAAATGGTTCATTATTAGTGATTGTTGACTGTCCATTAGCTTCCTTTTTTTTTACAGCCAAATAATAAAATTTTATTTTTGACCCACAGTAGGAAGTATACTGCTGTGATTCTTAGTTTAAAGCAGGGGTGGGGCCCTCTTTTGGTGCTGGTAATGAGCACCATGGTCCTTCCTAGGGAACATTATCAGATTCTATTAGAAACTTGGTCTTTGTTACTGTGGAAGAATCAGGAGTCAGCAAATTATGTGTCTCCCGTTTCATTTTCCGTGAACATTTCCACAATATTTGGTTTCACACCTCTACCATTGTGAGATCATCCCAACTTTGGCACCAGCTCGCCCTTCTCTGCCAACGGTATGTTTGGGCCAAGAAAAAAGTCACTTCTGGGTGACTTGGAGACTCTAGGATCAGAATGCCGTCAGTAGGGAGTTCCTGGGATCCTAAATTCTTAAACCAGTTCCTGACACCCAGATTAGATATATTTTAGATTTAGAAACTTCAGATAGAAATCTTGGGTCCATGATGACAACTGAAGAAAATGTGTAATTCCTAAAGCTAATTTTTTTTTTTTAAAGATTTTATTTATTTATTTATTAGGAAAGAGAGAGAGTGAGAGAGAGAAGGTCAGAGTGAGAAGCGGACTCCCCATGGAGCTGAGAGCCCGATGTGGGACTCGATCCCGGGACTCCGGGATCATGACCTGAGCCGAAGGCAGTCGCTCAACCAACTGCGCCACCCAGGGGCCCCTCTAAAGCTAATTTTTTAAAAGATTTTATTTATTTATTTGACAGAGAGAGATAGAGCACAAGTAGGCAGAGATGCAGGCAGAGCGAGAGGGGGAAACAGGTTCCCTGCCGAGCAGGGATCCCGATGGGGGGCTTGATCCCAGGACCCTGAGATCATGACCTGAGCCGAAAGCAGAGGCTTTAACCCACTGAGACTAATCTTAACCCCTAACTTTAACCGTGAAACCTAACCTGACCTTAAAGCCCAAACTGGAATGAAATTGAACCCAAAGCCTGGACTCTGAACCTGAGCCCAAACCCTCAGCCAGAACTCTGAGTCATGAGCCCTGAACCCAAACCCCAGCAAGAACCCAAACCGCAAATTTGACCTTGAGGTTTATCCCCTAAGCCCCAAGTCTGAAACCTAAATCATAAACCTAAAGCCTTAAACTCTAACCCTAACCGTTACCCTGCCCCTTACCCTAAATCCTCACCCTGATCCTAACCCCAAACCCTGATCTAGAACTCCGACTGAAACCTGAACCCAAATTCAAACCCTTCGCCACACTTCGTTTATGCATTCACCATGGATGGATATCTGCAGTTTCTACCTTTTGATTCTTGTGAACATTGTTTGGGTTGGGGGCTAGCGTTAGAGTCTCGGATTGGGGTCAGGGCCAGGCTTGAGAGCAAGTTGAGGTCAGAGTGTGGGTCTGCCTCAGGGCTAGGGTCAAGTTCGGTGCCACTGTTTGGGTCAGGGACTGTTGTCATTCCATATTGTTTCCAATTCGTTGTTCCTCGGCTCTTTTTGGAGAAGTTAGGGGATATTGGGCTCCATGCAGCTGGAATTTCCGGAATGAACTGGCTTCAGCTGGACCCCGGGAGGGAGCAGGTGCTTCCACTGAAGGGTGAGCTCCCCTAGTCCTGCACTGCGTCCACCGCCGGCAGGGGGCGCAGGACTCCAGTCCCGCCCGGAGCCCGGTCTGCGCAGTCGCAGCTGGGACAGGAGCCCGCCTCCTTCCGGCATGTGGGTTCTTGTGCACACCTACAGGAGCAGAGTCTGCTCAGGACCCGCTGTGGAAGCTTTGAGGCGATGTGGGGCAGCGTCCATGCTGACAGGAGCCCCGGCCTCCTCAGGACCCACTGTGGAGCACGTGCGACAGCATCCGCTTTGGAGGACGTGGGGCCGTTTCCACACCCACAGGAGTCTGGCCTGCTCAGGACCCGCCGCTGGAGGAGAAGGTGAGGAGAAGCCACCTGAGCGGGAACTGGTGAGGGGGGTGTGTGGTCTCAGGACCCCGCGGAGGAAGGGCGCGCTGTGTAGACATTGGGGCTTCCGTGGCTTTGTGTGCAGGGACGTGGCCTCCCGCGGGGCTGTGCTCGGGGTTGCGGGGTCTCCCCTTTCTGAGCTCGGGTCTGCTCCCCGAGTTCTGCGCCTGTGTCTGTGTGCCGGCGGATACGGTTCCTGGGGCTCCTCAGTCTGCAGTCAGGGGGCGGGCGCCCCCTCGGTGCTCGTGCTCTTGCTCGGCTCGTGCTCGTGCTCGTGCTCGGCCTCAGCCATGTGGAGTCCGTTCTGTGTCCACACCTGCTTTGAGGTTGGTCCGGTGTCTGCAAGTTTGGTAGCCACAGCGTGGACTCTAGACGGCTTTGGAGAAGAGTAGGCATTTCCCCAGTGTTGGTTCTTCCCTGAGCACAGAGTGTCTTCCCACCCCCGCGGGCCTCCCTCCATGTCTGTCGTCGGTGTCTCACGGCGGTCAGAGGACAGGTCCGTCACCTCCTTGGCTCAAGTGACTCCTCGTATCTTGTTCTTTTGGATGCGGTTGTAACTGAGATCGTTCTCTATAGTTCTCTTTCTGATGGTTCCTTAGGAGAACATAGAAATGCAATTGATTCGTGTCTACTGATTTTGTTCCTCACAAGTTTCTTGAATGTATTAGTTCCATTCACCTTAAGCTAAAACTGCCAGTTATTTGACCAGCAAAATGGGTTTATTTGGTAATCGCAGAGAATTGCAGTCTGGGACGAGCAAGCTATGGTCACATCACAGGCAAGTGCAAGAAACAAAGGAGAGGAACATTATTTCATAGAGAAGGAGGAAGAAGTTGGGAGGGTTGTTTGGAAAGAAAGTCCACTGGAGAAAGGCAGGGGTTGGGGGTGATGGAGGATTCTCACCAGCTGAGCTGCAGGGATGGTGATTTCTTGTAGGAGGTGAAACCTACAGCTTCCCCTGTGGGGCCTGGAATGGATGAGTCTGTCCAATAGGGGCTTCTTTTTTTTTTTTTTTAAGATTTTTATTTATTTATTTGACAAAGAGAGAGGGAGATCACAAGTAGGCAGAGAGGCAGACAGAGAGAGGGAGGAACAGTCTCCCCGCTGAGCAGAGAGCCTGATGCAGGGCTCGATCCCAGGACCCTGAGATCATGACCTGAGCCAAAGGCAGAGGCTTTAACCCACTGGCCACCCAGGTGCCTCCTGCCTCCCAGCTTTAGTCAGATCCTTATTTAGACTTACCTAATATCTGGTTAAGGACTCCTCCCAAATGCTCCCAAAGCACCATGCCAGCCCCTATCATAGTGCTTGTCGCATTTTCCTACTTATCCTCCTCCCTAGTCTTTAGGCTACCCCAGGACTCTTTTTATTTACCACCACACCATCACCTCCTGGCATAATAAAGTTTGTCGAATGACTTAATGATGTAGTTAGCTGTGTCCTGGTTCTCTGTATCATTAATTCTCCAAGTATACTCGCCCTAACAGGCGAGCAGGGGGTAGGCATTGATTATTATTAACAGTTATAACCACTGCTCTAGCTAGTGCATTATATTTATCATCTCATTTAATCAGTTATAAAGAGGTATTATTCTCCCCATTTTTTAGATGAAGAAATGGAGACTTAGAGAGGAGCAGTTGTCTGGTTCCTAGATCCTACTGCACACACTCTCGACTACTACATTCTGTGGCATTCTTCTGTCCATACCCACATCTCCCTCTTTGTTGTTCTCTGTGTTTTTTGATGCAATGGCTCAAACAGTAGGAACACCCATCCTGAATTGAATTAGAGGGTAGGATGGGCACCTCCTGTGAGAACTCTGAGTCTTTCAGATACAGTTAATGATGTGGACATTTGCTGGATCAAAAAGTCTGAAGGTTATGTTGTTCTCCCTTCACCTTATTAAAAAACCCTTCTCTTTCCTTTATTCCTTTATTGTACATTACCCTCCCATCTGAGTCTTTTTTTTTTAAAGATTTTATTTATTTATTTAACAGAGAGAGAACACAAGCAGGCAGAGAGGCAGGCAGAGGCAGAGAGAGAGGAGCAGGCTCCCTGCCGAGCAAGGAGCCCGATGCGGGACTCAATCCCAGGACGCTGGGATCATGACCTGAGCCGAAGGCAGCTGCTCAACCAACTGAGCCACCCAGGCGTCCCCCATCTGAGTCTTTTTGTCTTCCAGCCCAGATGTTTTTCTTTCTTTTCTTTTTTTTCTTTTTTTTTAGGATTTATTTATTTATTTGAGATGGAGGAGGAAAGAGTGAGGGTGAGAGACAGGGAGAGAGAGAGAATCTTAAGCAGACTCTGCACTGAGGTGAGCCCGATGTGGGGCTCAATCTCACGACCCCGAGACTGTGACCTGAACTGAAATCAAGAGTCGGATGTTAACCTACTGCCTCACCCAGGCATCCCTGAATGTTTTTCTTCAAGAGACTTAGATGAAATATTTGCCTGTACTTCTTTACTTTTCTCACATCATTTCATTCTTCAAACAAACCTGTGAACTAGAAACAAGTGCTATCAACCTTCTTTAGATGAGGAAAAATGAGTGGTTAGATATTTGACCGAAGGTGTAAAACTAGTAAGTGACAGACTCTGAAACTCCAGAGTCTGAAAGACTTTTGGAACTTCAAGAGTCTGAGTCCCTCAGCACCTTCTACCACCTCCCTTGTTATAACCTGCCCTTATTATCATCATTGGAGAAATCTGTGTATTAAGCACACTTACTGAAAATTGAGGTATAGACCCATGTCTAAATGACCTATTCACTCTTTAGTGTGTCTTTCCTCTGATCGAACCTCTCTAGAATTTTGTACACTCATTTATAACAGCCCGGGGTGGCCAATATTGATAACCCCAGGGTTAATACATTCCTGTGGTGACAACACCTGTTTATTTCTTTCCAATCTTGCTAGCATGCTGCTTTCCTCTTTTAGACACTATTAAGTCAGCACTCTGCACCAAACAGTTTTCTCAAATTGACCTGGCCCTTCTGATAAACCTGCCAGTTCTTTTTAAGTATATACTCAGAGTCAGAAAAAAAAAATATTTCCCAATTTCAACTGGCAGAGAGTGAAAAGCTGCTTATTTTCTGTTTTCTCCATGGAATTCACTGCCAACAATAAGCCCAGTGTAAGGCAGAAGAGCCACAGGCCTGGTTATGATTTCATGACATCTGAATATGGAGGGAAGAAATTGCTTTACGAAGAGGAAAACATTTGTCTCTAATTCTCAGCAAAATCTCAGGCTGGACAAAATTCCAGTGCCCACCTGAGACATTTGGGCTCCTGTTTAATATCTTTGAAGTAATTTCACAGTGGTGGTTGTCTTCTCCATCAGGGTTTCTAGGTGAATGATTTTAATATGTCCTCATCTATAGAAATGTGGTTACCTTTCTTAGCTTTTCTCGGTATGGTCCTCAATATTTTCCCTCTAGCCCTGGAGAAGTTTGTGAGCCCCATTAATCAAAGATCTTATTTCCAGAGAAATTGGCCAATGGGAGTAAATGAGCCGCCGACCAGTTTGTCAGTTCTTGGAATCCTCCTGTTCTTAGAATGCCTTTTTTCACAACCTGAGCCCTCAATGGCCATGTTCTTCTGTGGGCACCCGCATATTCATTTCCTCCCAATGGTTCCCAAATTTTTAAAAAATATTTTAATTATTTATTTGAGAGAGAGAGAGGTGGGGGTGAGGGGAAGAGGGATAAGCAGACTCTGCACTGAGCCTGGAGCCCAACGCGGGACTTGATCTCCTCACCACCCTGAGATAGTGACCTGAGCTGAAATCAAGAGTCAGAGGTTCAACCAACTGAGCCACCCAGGTGCCCCCCCCCCCAAGTGTTTTTCCTGGACAGACTGTATCAGAACCACGTTGGTCACTTAATGAAAACTGTAGATCATCATATCACATCTGAGATCTACAGAATCAGGTTCTAAAGATACAGATTGAATGGCCCAATAATTTGTATTTTCAATGGACTCTTTAGGTGAGTTATTTTTAAATCAAGTATCCTGCTCTCTGACAGCTACTTCTTAGCCACTCTGCTCACATCCTCTAGAATCTCTTCCCTGGACATCTTACAAGCACAGGGACCTCAGGTCCATTGGCCCCACTGCTTTTGCCCCATCCATCTCTCTGGATCATGTCCTTACTGTGCTTCTAACCTATTAGCTACGAAGACTCAGCAACATCAATTCCTGACATCTGTTATCTATTCCTTCATCTCTCTCTCTCCCTCCCTAAAATTTTCTTGGAAAAATTCTAATTCTGGCTTTGTCTCACCATCTTCCTATCCTGCGCCTGTGTCTGAGGCTAAGGCTGTCTGGACCAGCTAAGTATTTCAGAAGAAAACCACAAAACTAAACTGGCTGGTCAAATTTTAAGTTATGATAAATTTCATATGGATATTCAGTGCTCCTCGAAAATTCTAGCATCCCTCCCCTACTCTACAATTTCACACCTTTTTGTCCTCACCCTAAGTCTCAAAGCCTCTTCCTCAAGTCTCAAAATAGAAGCCCTCTCATGGGCAATCTTTCATCTTGCTACTGAACAGTGCAGCAGCCCACCTGCATCAACACGCTCATCCCTCATGTCCACACTTACTGCGCCAACAGATGTGTCCTGCTTCTGTCCAAAGCCAGACCCTCCACTTGTACTTTGCACCCCATTTACCCTCCATTCCTCAAGAATTTCATTTCTATAATTTCCACCCCAGTCTCCCTTCTGCATCGTTATGTTTTTCTCTCTTCTTGATCACTTCTATCAGTGGCTAAACATGCTTTCATATCTTCTGTTTCAAAAAGACTTCTTTGATCCCATTTTTTTCCTCTCCACCTCCTACCCATTTTCTGCTCATCTTACAGCAAACTTTTCTCTAAGATTTGACTGACAGCTATCTCGTCTTTTTCACGGTGCTGTCTCGTTCCATTCCCACAGAGCTGTCAATCCCAACTACCATTTCACTGGAACGTCATTTAACAAGGTCCCTGGTAGGTTTACCTGTCAGACCCCAGTGCCAAACCTCTGTGCTCCTCCTTACTCAGCATCTAATTTGACTTGGCTTCTACTGCTGATCACACTAACCTTCTCTAAAATACCTCCTTCTCTAGATTCCACAGTTTTCCAGTTTTCCATCTGCCACAAATTTCTCCTCATTCATCTCCGTCGTCAAAAATCTATGAGTCATCTTTGAGGCCATTCTTTTCTTCATACCCAACATCTATCTGACCTGTCAGACCTGTCTAACCTGTCAGCGTTACCTCAACATACATTTTGAAACCAGTGACTTGTCACCAACCATATTGCCACAACCCTGGGTCAAGCCACCGCCATCTTGTACCTGGATTGCTGAAATAGCCCCACTCCCTCTAGACATGAGCCCTTCAAGTCATTCTCCACTAAGTGCCTCCTGCAACCTTGCTAAAAAGCATAAACCTAACACTGTCATTGACCCGCTTAGTTAAAATCCATTGTTAGCTTCCTCTTTCAATGAGTTAAGAATACAAACACCTTACCATGTTCTATGTGGCTCTGCATTTACTTGTCATTCTTGCAAATGTATTGAGTATCTTTGAGCCAAATACAGTTTCAGGTATTGGGAGAATATTAAAACAAAATTAAAATCCTTGTGAGGCTTACATTCTAATGGGGAAGACAGGTAATAAAAAAAATTAACAAGTACACTATATGAGATATTGGATGGTGATGATTGCTCTGGAAAGGAAGAAAAGCAGGGAGGGGGGAAGGGACTTCAGGGATATAGTGGTGGTGTGGTAGATGAGGCCCTCCCTGAGAAGGTGGAAGATAGCATCTAGAAAAGACCCAAACCAGGAATAGGAGAGCCATGGGGCCGTGTGAGGGGAAGAGAGCTCCAGAGGGACATTCAGTGAGAGGGTTCTGATGTGGGAATGAGCTTGTGGTGGGGTCAAGAAATGGTCAACAGACTGGTGTGCTCCAGGCAGGGGGCAGTTGTAAGAGAGAAGTCAGAGTGCTAACCAAGTAAGGGAGGAATGGGAAATTGAAATGGGGGGCCTTGTCGGCCATGTTGGGAATACTGACTTTAGCCTGAGTGAGATGGGAAGATGTTAGAAGGTTTTGAGCAGAAATGACTAACATTTTTTAAAAAGATTTATTTATTTATTTTAGGGAGAGCAGGGTGGGGGAGGTGAAGAGGGAGAGGATCTCAAGTAGACTTCCCACGAAGTGCAGAGCCCCATATATGGCTCAATCTCATGAGCCTGAGATTATGACTTGAGCCAAAACCAAGAGTCGGACACTTAACCAACTGAGCCACGTAGGCACCTTAGAAATGACTGACATTTTTGTGGAACCTCTATGTTAAGAATAGACTGAAGGGGGCAAAGTTAGATTCAGTTAGAAGACTTGCAATAAGCTTCCTGAGAGATGCCAGTGGTCAGACCCAGGTAATAGCAGTGGAGGTGATGAGAAGTGGTCAGGTACGGGGTCCATTTTGAAGATGGAGTCATCAGGATTTCCTGATAGATTTGATGAGGGCTGTAAGAGAAAGGGAAGAGTCAAGGATGACTCCAACATTTCTTGGTCTGAGTCATCGAAAGAATCCAGTTGCCATTAACTGTGACAGAAGATGTAGAAAGAGTAGTTTATTGAGGGCGGGCGGGGGGGTAAAAGTTGAATTTTCAGCTATTTATTCCTGTGACACATAACTACATGACCTGTCACTGTCCATCTCTCTGATGACACGGAGGGCCTGGTGACTCTTGGTGGCAGCCTTGTGGGACCCTGCAGCAGGAGACCCAACTAAACCATGCCCAGGCTCTTGACCCATAGAAACTGTGAAATAAAAAATTGTGTTGTTTTAAGATGCCAGATTTTTGGTAATACTGTGACCTAGCAATATATAACTTAGATAATGAGAGTGTGCTATGATTGGTTTGAATTTTTATTTGTCAAAATGAAAGTCAAAGTTCATCAGAATCACATAAGATGAGGTATACTTGCCTTAAGGTCAGAACATTTGCAGAGCTTTTAAAAGGTCGTTTTTTGTTTTTTGGGTTTTTGGGTTTTTGGTGTTTTTGGGGATTTTTTTTGTTGTTGTTGTTTGTTTTTTGAAATTTCTGTGTTCTTCGTGTTTTCAAGATCTTTCTAGAAAGGATGTCTAAGTCCATAAGCCTGGTTGTTTAATCTAGCATTTCTCACACTGGTTCAGTCAAAGATAACTAAAAACACCAAAGTGGTTGTGGTATACAGTCCTGGAGAATTAATTTTTGAATTCTTAGGACAGTAAAATGTTTTAGAACATAAATGTGCAAGTAAATTCAGCAGATTGCTATTTAAACATACTGTGCAACTCACGAGGAGCCAGTGAATGGAAAATTTGGTTGTTGTGCACTCTCAGGAAATCTGGGTCTCCAGCCCTGCTGGTAACAAAAGAGTGATGGGGGCAGTTGAGTTTGACTCGGGCAGGCTGCTGAGTTGTGCTGGGGCTCACCTCAGAGAGGTGGGCTGTGAAAGCAGCATTCCAGAAATGTTGGAGGCTGGCAAGGGTTTGGTTTGGGATTGGTTGTTCGTTTAATGCACTTTTCACCATATAATCAAGTGATTTTTTTTTTTCAGCACATAGTTAGGCCAAAAAGCCATTAGCTACCATAAATCAGCCCAAGTCTTTTGATTACAACAAAGCATAGTCGGCAAGTTTGCAACTGTACGTCCATCTCCTTCCTCTTCTCTGATTCTGCTAACTCCGTCAGGTCGCCTCGCCCCATATTTTATTTTTTCATAAATCAGTATAAATGTTTATCCTCTAAAAGAGAAATAACTTTCAAAATTTTATTTTCAGGGGAGGACACAAAATTATGACCAAAAACCAAGAAGTTAGGGACCTTTGCCCGAACCCAGAGGAAATGCTCAAGATCATACTGGGTCAGATAGCAGCAGAGAAGTCTCAAGGTTCACATGACAGTGTAGACAGTGTAGATGGAAGTGTCCCTCTATCGATCCTAGAGAATCAATGGTCCTAGTGAGTTGATCCAAAAGTGTGTAATTTTAATGGAAATGCAAAGAATATCAAGCCATATCAGAGCTTAGTCATGAAACCCATAACTTAAAAATTAGTAATGTTAATTTAGAATAAAATACCCTGAGAGAGACAGATCTTGATTAGATGACACAATGACAAGTAGCCTTAAATAAACCATTTTTTAAAAATATGTTGAAACCTCCAATAAAGTCTGTCATAGTATTTCTCTCTAGGTTCCACTCACCCAAAAGGAGATCACTGGATGAAACCCTGAATCTGTTTGGGTGGAAAATGCCTCCCAAGCTTAAAGGAGGCAATTATTAAGTGACACCGTTATATGATACATTTCAATGTGCTCAACAGACTATTGAAATAGCTAGCTGAGAGACTGGGGTTGACCTGGTTCCTTCCATTTCAAGATGGCTGAAAGCATGGGCAGGAATAATTTGCTTGTTTTATTGGTCTTGGTCACCACATTTATAATGATGGTGTCTCTTAAGGTGTCAACTTAAGAAAGACTTTTGGCAAAATAACTGGAGACCCTTCTCAACAAGATGTATGAGGAGTGTAGCAGGCACTCTATCAATTATCAAAAAAAAAAAATGCATCATGTGTGCAGATGGAGCTAAATCTGGAAAGGCAGAGCTGAAATGAGGAATATCTCATACCAAGGCTGTTAGAACACCCCGGAAAAGACCAGCCTCCACCAGACGTTTCACCAAGACACCTCACCTCAGAAAATATGTCACTTTCGTGGTGTGTTCAATGGGAGTGGGGGATGTAAAATTAGGACTTTTCTGAAAAACAATTGCTTAGAACTCTTATCTTTTTAAAATAAATTTGTCAGGAAACCAGAAATGTCTTTGAAAGCTGGCTTGCTGTTTGCACAGATGTAAGCTGGCTTAGTCAAGGAAAAGTGTTTGTCAGAATTTATTTTTCCCAAATGGACCTCAGGAGTGTAATACTGGTGAATCATAAGCTTGTTTCGTGTCATCCTGTCATCTTTAATTTATTCATAAACCGCTTTCGCATTATTTATTTAAAAATATTTTGTAATAACGTGAACACCTGTAAACTCATCACCCAATCCAAGAACTAGAATATTAATAACGACTTACATCCAACCTTTTCTTCCATGGCTTTACTTCCTCCTCAACCTCCTGAACTTTGTGTTTATTGATTCTCTGCTTTAAAAAAATATGTATTCACATCTAAAGTACATTATTGGTTGTAGTTGGTTGTAAAAATTATAAGAAGGTTTTTATGCTGCATGTAGTCTTTGGGATACTTGTTTTTTGTTTTGTTTCGTTTTTTAACTCATCATTTCAGAATTACTAAGAACCTTCCATTTTGTTTCATGTGATTAGAGTTTATTTTCACTACAATACACAGTATTCCCCCATTCTGCGCCGTTTTGTGTGGTTTCAAATACCTGCGGTCAACCCTGATCTGGAAGCGGTCGATCTGGACGCGGTCGATCCTCCTCCTGATGTATCACTGGAATGCTAGGTCACGATGCCTACGTCACTCATTTCGCTTCATCTCCTCACGTAGGCATTTTACCATCTCACATCATCACAAAAAGGGTGAGTCCAGTGCAATAAGATTATCTTGAGAGACAGAGATAGAGACCATAGCTCGTATTATAGTATATTGTTATAATTGTTCTATTTTATTGATCATTATTATTAATCTCTTACTATGACTAATTTATAAATTAAGCTTTACTCTAGGTACATATGTATAAGAAAAAAAGTAGTATATATAGGGATCAGTATGATCTGAAGTTTCAGGTATCCATTCGGGTTCTTGGAACATATTCTCTGAAGATATGGGGAAGGGGACTACTCTAATATTTCATCATGTAAACATACCAGATAAGAGAAATTCAATTTATTCCGGAGGTAATATCTCTTTTGTACACCACTGAATTTAGCTGGTTAACATATAGTCATGGGTTAAATGTGCCATGTAGTTTCCTTTTTTAGGCTGTTTCTGTCCAATTTTGGTATCAAAGTTATATTGGCCTAATGGAATAAGTTGGCCTAATAGAAGGATTCGAAAGTCATCCCTTTTTTAAAATTAAACATTTTGTTTTGCGGTCACTGTACATTCACCTGTAGTTATTAGAAATAATACAGAGAGATCTCATGTACTCTATATCCAGTTTCCCTTAATAGTAACATTTTGCAAAACTAAAGTATAATAGCAAAACCAAGATATTGGTATCGAAACAGTAAAATTCAGAATATTTCCATCACCAAAGAGATTCCTTATGTTGCCTTTTAGACCTACACCCACTTTTCGCTTACGCCCTTACCCCAGTCTTAATCTCTGTATACCAATAATCTCTTCTCCGCTTTGATGATTTTTTGTTGCTTCGAGGGTGTTTTACTAATGGAATCGTATGTGTGCAACCTTCCGAAATTGGATTTTTTTTTTACTGATCATAATTCTCTGGAGATTCATTTAAATTGTTGCATATTTTAATGGTCCAATAGTTCCTTCTTATTGCTGAGTAATATTCTAACAATATGGATGTATCATGGTTTGTCTAACCTGTGAAAGACCTCTGGGTAGTTTTTCACTATTATGAAGAAAGCTGCTGTAAACGTGTGTAGAGGCTGTTACAAGAACATCAGTTATCATTTCTCTGGAATAAACACCCAGGAGTGCAATTGCATATTGGGTAGTTGCCTATTAACTCTTAAAAAAGTACTGCTAACATGTTCCCCAGAGTGGCTGTAACATTTTGCATTTTCACCAGCAATGACCAAATGCTACAGTTTCTCCACATCTTCGACATCATTTTGTGTTGTGACCATTGTTTATTGCAATCACTGTGGTAGGTGAGTAGTGTTATTTCATGGTGGTTTTAATTTTCCATTTTGCCACTGGTTCCTTGATGTTGAAGATCTTTGTATGTGATTATTTGCTATCTGTATATCCCCTTCAGTGAAATGTCCATTCATGTCTTTTGCCCGTTTCCTCTTTGGAATGTTTCTGTTTTCACTTCTGTTTTAAGAGTTCTCTGTGTATCCTAAGTATTAGTCATCTATTGGATATGTGGTTTGAAAATATATTCTCCCACATATAGTTGTTCTTTTATTAATTTAATAGGACCTTCTGCAGAACAAAAATTTTGCTGAAGTCAGAGTCCTCAACGTTTCATGAATCATGCTTTTGGCACCAAGTCTAAGAACTCTGCCTAGACCTAGATCCTAAGGTTTCTCATTGATTTTTCTAAAGGTTTCGTGTTTTTAAATTTTTCATTTTTAATCCTTTTTATTTTTAAAAATAAGGATAATCCTTTTAAAGGATTAATCCTTTTAATCCAAATTTTTAATTTGGATTTTAATCCAAATTTAAATTTTTCATTTTTAATCCTTTTTATTTTTAAAAATAAGGATAATCCTTTTAAAGGATTTAATCCTTTTAATCCAAGTTCGTAATCCTTGAGTTACCTTTTGTTTTAGTTGTTTAGTTTACAAACCTAAACAACTGTGGGGTTTAGGTTAAAGTTCTTTTTCTCCCCCTGGTGGGTATTCACTTACTCCAGCACCGTTTGCTGAAAACTCGATCTTTCCTTTCACTGAAAGGCTGTATCTCTGGACTCTGCATTCAGTTCCACTGATAGCCGTGTCGGTGCACCTGGTGATATCATCCGGCCTTCATGAATTTAGCTACATCATGTCTCGAAACTGTGTCCACTCCTTCTTCCCACTTTATTCTCCCTTTTCAAAACTGATTTTAGCCATTCTCATTGCCTTGCCTTTCCACATAAATTTTCGAATAATCTTGCTATAGCTACAAAACATTTTGGTAGGATTTCAGTGGATTTATGTGTTTTCTTACTATTGTTGTTTTGATACATTTGGGAAGTATACAGTCATTATTTCTTTGAGCACTTTTCCAGTCCTGCTCCTTTTTTTCTTTCTTTCTGAGATACTGTTAATACAAATGCTAGATCTTTTGTTACATTCCCAAGGGTTTCTAAGGCTCTATTCTTTTTTTCTCTCTCTCTTTATTTCCGCTCTTTAGTTTTGATTGTGTAATATCTACGGTTCCATCTTCAAGTTGATGGATTCTGTCTTTTCTCCCTTCCATTTTACTATTTGAAACCAAGCACTGGTTTTTTTTTATTTTATTTTATTTTGGTTATTGCATTCTTCAGTTGTAAAATATCCCTTTGATTCTTCTTTATATATCATATTGTTATAAAAGTTGAGACTTTTCATTTTTCTCATTTGTTTCAAGAATTTCTGTAAGTGCTAGCTGAGGTGTTTTTCTGATGGCTGCCTTAAAATCCTGGTCACATGGGGTGCCTGGGGGGGCGCAGTCGATTGAGCATGTGACTCTTGGTTTCAGCTCCAGTCCTGATCTCAGGGTTGTGATTTCCAGGTAGTGAGCTCAGGGTCCTGTGACCAAGCTCCATATCGGGCTTGACACTCAGTGGGGAGTCTGCTTGAGATTCTCTCCCTCTTCCTTTACCCCTCCCCCACTGCTTACACATGCTCTCTCTCCCACTCTCTCTCTAAAAAAAAAAAAAATCCTTGTCAGGTAATTCTAACATTTCTGTCATCTCACTGTTGGCATCTGCTTACGGTATTTTTCTTTTTCATTCAGTTGAGATCTTCCTGGTCCTTGACATCATTAATTATTTCCTATTGAAACCTGGATATTTGGGGTATTATGTTACAAAAACAAGGTATTATTTAAGTTTTTTATTTTAGCTGGCTTCTTCTAACACTGATCTAGCAGAAAAAGGAGGGACACTACCTTTTTACTATCAGATGGGAATAAAAGCCCCAGGTCCGACTCAGTCTCCATTGACCTTCTCAGGGGGTTGTTTCCTGTGACTCTTGAGTGAGCTGGGAATTCCACCTTCAACAAGGCCTCTTCTAACACCGCTCCAGCAGGGAGGGGAAAGGTAAGCTCATTATTGGAAGATGGGAATGGAAGTGCAGCCTCCTCACATGGTCTCCACTGACATCATGGTAGGGGTATTTGTTACTTCCCGAGAGGATGAAAGTCCTAACTCCATGTTTGGCCTTCTCTGACACTACCCTGGAGGAGGGTCTTGTTACAGCCTCGTGAAAGTAGAAGTCTAGGCTTTTCACCTTGCCTTTGCTGCCATGGGTGAGGATGGGACGCAGTCTGTCTGTGGCTTTTGGCTGCAATACAGCGCTTACTGTCTGAAGTTTTTTATCTTGATAGGTTGCACCTCTCCTGGTCTTTTAGCTACAGAAGGCAGGTTTTCCTTGGGGTTATTTTGTCTGTGTCTATTGGTGTTTCTAGGTTTCCAGTTTTTTTCAGCTCCAAATATGGGCTGTTTGAGGCAAAAAGAAAACCCAGGGAACTCATCACTGTGCCATTCCTTGGATAGAGATCTCTAGGCAGTCTGTCCCAGAATTTTCTTTCTTTTTTTAAATTTACTTTTATTTTTTCAGTGTTCCAAGATTCATTGTTTATGTACCAACCCAGTGTTCCATGCAATGGAGCCCTCCTTAATACTCACCACCAGGCTCACCCAACCTCCCCAGCCCCCTCCCTTCCAGAATTTTCTTATATTCAGAATTTTCTTGTATTTGGATTTTTAAAAAAAGATTTTATTTGTTTATTTGATAGAGAGAGAGATCACAAGTAGGCAGAGAGGCAGGCAGAGTGAGAGAGGGGGAAGCAGGCTCCCTGATAAGCAGAGAGCCCAATGCGGGGTTCAATCCCAGGACCCTGAGATTGTGACATGAGCTGAAGGCAGAGGCTTTAATCCACTGAGCCACCCAAGCGGCCCTTGTACTTGGATTTATATATAATATCTAGTGCTTTTAGTTTTATGTAGCAGAAGAAATAGAGAAAAATACATCAATTCCATCTTCTTTTTAAAATTGATTTTTATTCTTCCAAAAAATAGAAGAGGAGAGGACATATCCCAACTCATTTTATAAGTATTATTCATTCATTGTGATGCATTATTTAGAATGAATATTACTCATTCTAGCACTACCCTGATACTAAAACCAGGCAAAGACATCACAAGAAAGCTAGAGGCCAATATCCTTTATGAATATACGTGCAAAGATTCTCAACAAAATACAGCAAACTAAACCCAACAATATAATTATATACCATGACTGAGTGGAATTTAACTGATATGAGGTTGTTTCAGTTTCTGAAACCAATTACTGTAATACACAATATTAACAGAAAAAAGGATAAAAGCCATATGGTCATCTTAATAGACACAGAAAAAGCATTTGAAAAAGTCCAACACCATTTTATGATAAAAACTCTCAAAATACGAAGAAGAGGTGAGAACTTTCTCACCTGATAAAAGGTATCTATGGAAAACCCAGAGCTAACATCATACTTAATGGTGAAAGGCCTAAAGCTTTCCCTCTAACATCAGGAACAAGGCAAGGATATATGTTATTGCTACTTCTATTGAACATTTTAATGGAGGTGCTAAACAGCACATTTTGGCAATAAAGTGGCAGGGGGGAAGGCCTCCAGATTGGAAAGGAGAAAGTAAACCTCTCTGTTTGCGGAAGACATGATCATATATATAGAAAATCATGAGGAAACCACTAACAGCTACTACAACACATAAACATGTTTGGCAAGGTTGCAGGATACAAGATCTATACACAAAGATCAATTGTGTTTCTATACTCAAGAAATGAACAATCCAAAAATTAAAAAACAATTCCACACACAACAATATAAAAATAATAAAATACATAGGAATAAATTTAACAAAAGTAAAATATTTGAACAAGAAACTGTAAGACATCATTGAAAGAAATTGCGAGAGACCTTAATGAATGGAAAGACATCTCATATTTATGGATTTTCTTTATTAATATTAAGATTGTAATATTCCCCAAATTGACATGTAGATTCAACTATAAGCTCTATCAAAATCCTAGCTGTGACTTTTGCAGAATTGACAACCTGATTCTAAAGGTCATGTGATAATGCAAGAATTCAGAATAGCCAAAAGAAATCTTGGGAAAGAAGAAAGTTAGAGAACCCACAACTCCCAATACCATAATTTCCTGCAAAGCTACAGTGATCAAGACTGTGTGCCAGTCTTGGTGTAAGGGTAGACATGAGCTCAATGGAATAGAACCAAGAGTTCAGAAATAAATCCATATTCTATAGTTAATTGATCTTCAAGGGTACCAAGATAATTGAGGAAGCAATAGTTTTTCAATAAATGTCACTGAGACAATTGAATCTTTAAATATAAAAGAATAATTTGGAGCTTCTTCATACTATTTTCAAAAACTAAATATGGACAAAAAATCTACATGTAAGAGTTAAAACTAATAAATCCTCAAAGAAAAGATATATATAAATCTTTGACACTTTGGACCAAGCAATTGCTTTTTAGTTATGATACCACAAGCACAAGAAACCAAAGAAAAAAAAATAGATGAATTGGACTTTATCAAAATTTTAAACTTTTATACTTAAAAGGACATGATCAAGAAAGTGAAGACAATGTGCAATGCACAGAATGGGAGAAAATATTTGAAAATCAAATCTGATAAGGATTTAGCATTGAGGGTATATAAGGAACAACGCAACGATAAAATGACAAGTAACCCAATTTTAAAATGGGGACAAAGGATTTGAAAAGGTATTTCTCCAAGTGATATATACGAATAACCAACAAGCACACAGAAAGATGTTCAACATCATTAGCCATTAAGGGAAATGCAAATCAGAACCACAGTGAGGTACCTCTCACATCCACTAGGATGGCTGTAATCAAAAAGACAATAACAGGGGCGCCTGGGTGGCTCAGTTGGTTAAGCAACTGCCTTCGGCTCAGGTCATGATCCCGGAGTCCCGGGATCGAGTCCCATATCGGACTCCCGGCTCTGTGGGAAGTCTGCTTCTCCCTCTGACCTTCTTCCCTCTCATTCTCAGTCTCTCGCTCTCTAATAAATAAATAAAAAAATTAAAAAAAAAAAAAAGACAATAACAAGTGTTGACAAGGATATGGAGAAATTGTAACATTTGTACATTGTCAGTGGGAATTTTGAAGTGGTTCAGCCACCATGGAAAACTGTTTGGCAGTTTTTCGTAAAGCTGACAATAACTACTAACAATTCCATTCCTAGTTATGTACCCAAGAGAATTGACAACATATCCGTATAAAACTTGAAATGCAAATGTTGATAGTATTATTTTTAATAGTAGTCAAAAAATGGGGACAACTCAGATGTCAACTGATTGATAATAGGTTAACAAAAAGTGGTATATCCATACAATTCACCCACAAAATATGATGAAGTACTGATAATATGCTGTAACCTGGATGACCTTTGAAAACATAAGGCTAGTGAAAGAAACCAGACCCCAGAGGCCACATATTGTATGATTCCATTCAGATGAAATGTTCAGAATAGGAAATCCATAGAGACAGAAAGTTCTGTGGGACTATGGGAGGAAGGAATAGGGAGTGGCTGCTAATGGAGATGGGTTTCTTTTGAGAATGATGAAAATATTCTGGAAAAATACAGTGGGAAAAGATAAGCTTTGCAATTGTACCCTTTGAAAGGGTGATTTAATTTATGGTGTGTGAATTATAGCTCCAAAATTATGAGGAAAAAAAGTTAGTATTTTTGTCTTCCACCTATTAATTATTGGCATAATTTTATGTTCCTTGATTTCCATCCATCTCCTTGGTTTGTAGAGATTGTCTCGACTTTAGTGTGGGAATATTTTGGTCACATTTTATCTTTTTATTTTCCCAAATCTTCGTCTTTCTCTACGCATTTCCCTAAGGGTAATGCCTACTAGGGAAGGACTCAAGGCTGAGCCCGAGTTGTGAGTTTGTGTCATCTCTGGTTAATTTAAAGAGAAGAATCTCTAGAAGTGAGAGCCACGGGCACCAAAATATCACACACCCATCACCACCTTACTCTCACCCCGCCATGCAGCTCTTAAAGTCAATGTGTTTTGAAAAGTAGTCTCCCTACTACTACATTCAAGGTTGAATCCTTGAACTGTGGGGCTTTTAGGTGGTGTGAGTACAGGAGCAGAGTGCTGAAGGCCAGAGGTCATTAACTCATCACTCCAGGGGGCTTTTAAAAGAAATTATTACTTGTATCTTGCTATTTATGTGATTCTGAATTCCCCAAATCGTGTGACCCCAATTCAGAGATGTTTTCACCAATTATGCAGATCTAAGGCTCTTAAATGTAGCCTAGTTTTCTCGGTGTGATAGCTTCAGCGCCCCAGTATCTGTCATTAATAACCAATGAGCCTCGGAGAAACTTGTTTCTTTTCCTTGAGGATAATTGGAACACATGGGATATATTATGAAATAGAATGCAAAAATTTTGGAATTCGAAGCGAAAACACCCAATCTGCAGGAAACCATTTAGTTTAAACTGATATCAGACCTACCGAGGTCCTTTCACTTCTGCCTAAAGGAAAATCTTTGGTAGAAGTGTTTGAGAAACAGGATTCTAATTCAGTAATCAGCCATCCCTTACTGAACCCCTTGGCTGAAACTGAGCATTACCACGCTGAAGCGACATTGTAAGTTCCTGCGTAGTAATTCCTGAAAGTCTAGTTGTAGTTTTCGAAAGTCACTCTGTTTTTGCTTAATTTAATTTGATGTTCTTTGTCAGCAAGTACTTTTTACAGCTCATGTTTAAAAATTTCCAAGTGTCTTCACTCGTGGGGACCACTTCATCATAGTTCCTGATGCAACCTGTGACACAAATGCCCCCCCCCCCCGCCAGGAGTTTATTTTCATTTTCAAATGTAGGCAAATGGCCTAACACAGCTTATAGTGTGATTCCTGAAGAGTTCCAACCCCTCCAGCAGTGTTTAGTAATATTAGTCCAAATATTTGGCTTTATCACCCTGAAAGGTGATGGTGTGGGAGGCAAATAGCATAGAAATTGAAGTGAAGTTTTGACATGTTTTTCAAAGAGAGGGCTAAAGGGAGGAGGTTCGGTGGCAGGCATCTCTGGAGAACATGCTGACTAAAATAAAAACTCATTCTCCAGCTTTCCCATCTGCCACAAACTGGATTCCTTCTGAAAAGACCATGTTTAATGAAACATACGTCCTAAATGTAAAATACATTGAGGAGGGAATAGCAGTTACCAACTTCTGCCCAGTTAAACGTTTACTCTAATAAATGAGTTGCCTGTGCAGATGTTCAGTTATAGTTTCTCATGGTGCCTCGTTCTAATTTCCATATTTAAAGTGCATTTTAAAAATCCTGGAATGAACATAGGGTTTTCAAATTCAGAAGATTTGTGATAATCTCATTAGCAATCCGGATAGTAATTTTTCTTAAGTAGGTAACTTCTCTGTGCATCCTGGGAAATCTTGGGAATTCATTGCCCTTAGACTTTGCTCAAAAATTTCATATCTAAATAGAAAAGTCTGTGTCATGCATGTTGCTGTGATACTGGGCTACGGAAGGAAACGTCAGCCTTGATAGTGTTGAGGTAGAATGTATCAGTTTTGTCACAGTAATGCTGTGTAACAAACCACCCCCAAATACAAGAAAAAGTATTATCTTTTTAGTTGATGAATATGTGAGTCAGCTTGTCTGGGCTCAGCTGGATCTGACTCCAGGCCATGGGTTTAATTTAGATCTGCTCCAGGAGTCTCATTTGTCCAGGATGAATGGACTAAACCCCGAGGCATGTTCTTCTCATGGTGATGGCAGAGAGCAAGAGGATGAGATTAGTTGTGCGCCTGCATCAGATGATACCTCATTGGCCAAAGCAGACATGCTGTGCAACCTAGTCACATGACGGGCAAATATATTCTGCCCTTAAAAGGAGGGTCTGTGAAAAAACAGAACAGCAGGTGTGGGTACAGCAAAGGGTGAAGAAAGAGAGCCAGTATTATACCCCGTTGGAAATTCAACGCAGCTTTCCTTGGAGTGTGTTAAATTATAATAAATTCTAAATTTTCTTACCATGAAGTTATAGCACGTGTGCACCCTTTTCTTATTTGATATACCCAGAGAGAAAGCCTATTTGCTACAGCAAAGTGGTGATTTTCAACCATTTGCTCATTTTAAGTTTTTAAAGCATCAGAACCCCCTTTCAAAGCAATTTTATGTAGAACCTCAATTTATGAAAGGTATGGTAGTGGAGCACCTTTGGTGTGAGAGTAGAGAGAAAGGAGAGTCAAGGGTAGGATTTCCAGGTAAAATATAAGATGCCAGCCGCATTTGGATTTCAGATAAAGAATGAATACTTTTTAGTATAAGTATGTCCCTTTGGTGTCCTTCTCTCTTTCTTTCCTCCCTCCCTCCCTTTCTCTCTCCTTTCTTTCTTCTAAATGGCAACTTTAGTTGAGTGTGACACAAAACTGTGCCCATTCTACCTACCCCTTTACTACCTACTATTCTTTTTTTTTTAAATACTTTATTTATTTATTTGAAAGAGAGAGAATGAGAGAGAGAGAGAGCGCATGAGAAGGGGGAGGGTCAGAGGGAGAAGCAGACTCCCCGCTGAGCAGGGAACCTGATGCAGGACTTGATCCTGGGACTCCTTAGTTGGTTAAGTGACTGCTTTAACCAACTGAGCTACCCAGGCACCCACTGCCTGCTATTCTAAAATGTGCCTCGATGCCCCTGGCCTGCTTGGATAGAGCCATGCTTCTTTCCTTTTCCAGATTGTAGGAGCAACAGGTTTCTAGGCCCTCACCTGTCTTCCTAGGGCTCTTCCATGGAAAACACAGCTCAGAAGTGCCTCTGTCCGCTGGGCTCCTTAGGGGAAATCTTTTGGGGGAGAAAACTGACCCTTGACTGAGGACTGAATCTACAAGGGCAACCCAGAGACAGACTGAAACCCTCCAGCAGCCACCAATGCTAAATTGTGGAGTGAGTACTGAAGAAAAGAAGCAGCATGAATCATTTGGAAAAAGAGTTCCCATGCTTAAACAAATGAAAGGAAGGAATGATCAAAAGTCCTTTGCCATTAAAGTTTCCAATCAGTATAGTGATTGATTCTCCATGGAGCACCCAAAAGACTGATTTTTGCTGGAAGCAGACTTGGATTGGGCAGGAGTATGAATGCTCGCCAACCCTCCCCTTGCCCTCCCCCGCTGGGGCAGCTCCCCCACCCCTCATCTCACCTCCCATTATGGAGGGCCTGATTAACCTGCTTGAGAAGATCACAGGGTTTGGTGAGGCGTCTTCGTTCTTCTTGCCTTTTGCAAATCCAGCTTCTCCAGCCCTCCAACTGCACTGTTTTTTGCAGAACAGTGAGCACCTTATGTTTACACAAAGCTAATGGGCCCTGTTAGAACTGATGTGATTGATTTTCTTCCCTCAGTTCAGGGATTTAAATTGTGGGGATTTGGGGGAGACGTGGGGCCACAGTGAAAAGGAAGTTGCTTTAGATCTGTGTCTCTGTGGATCCGCAGCAGATGGGCACATAAGAGCCTGAAGACGGTTGCATTAAATATTGCTCCCTTAACAGTATGTCAGTCTTCCTGATTGTTTTAATGAGTGGGACATATTTCATCTACTTTCATGCAGACTTCAAGTGAGCTCAAAAGTTCTGGAGAAAAAAAAAAAAAAGCTACCCAGAAGCAGTTAAATGCTTTTGCTTTTGCTGGCTTAATATTCCATATGCAAGGGAAGTCCAGAAGGCAGAGGCCTCTGGAAAACTGAGATCAAGGACTGGCTGCAGTCAGTGCTGGTGGGGGAGGCGAGGGATGGAGGGAAGACTTGGACTCCCTCCAGGGTTTTCCCATCTGTCCCCAGGGGCGGGCTGAAGCCACAGGCACCAGTGTGTTCTTTGGCCTCCTGTCTATCCCTCCAGAAGATAAATAATGCATTGGTCTTACTTATTTGCTTGCAACAGTAACTGGACAAAGTAAAAATCATTTTTATATCTCAGAAAGGACCCAAACTGTATGTACTTTGAAGAGAAAAGCCTGCACAGTGAATGGAGACATTTGTGTGGAGTAAGGAGATCCTAATGAGAAACTAGACAATTAAAACAATGAGACCTCATCTGTGGCAAAGACAGATAATGTCCTCACTGTCCCTTTAAGGTGCATTGAGAAAACCCAAGATGTTTGTTCTCCTCACAGTCCTGCTCTTCAAGACCAAAAGATTTTCTTGTTTGTTTCAGAAGCAGAAGCCATCTGTGAAGGCTGGCAGAAGTGGATTTTCCTTCTGTGTTGCCCATGCGCATTGAGCACCTACAGCCACCAACAACCATCTCTATAACCTCATTAGATGACCCTGATACGTTTTCTGGGTGGAAAGAACTTAGAGCACTCTGCGAAGGGCTTGGTGCACCTGCAGTGCGCCAGAGAGGCAAGCCCCCTTATTACATGTTTTCCCGAAGTTCTTCTTCTGTGGATGAACAAAAAGTGCAATCAGGCCACTGCCATCCAGAGACCAAGAAGTGTCCAGAAACATGGCGCAACCTCATTTCACCACTTCCCTGAAAGTTATTTGGGAGATTCTATTATCCAGTTCAGAACCATAGGTCTAGCGTTAAGGTTGTACACTGTTTCTTCTCTTGCAACTTACATGGCATATTTCACGCTTCTAATTATTGCAAGAACCACCCGACTGTAGGATAAATCAGTGCAATTGGCAAGGTGAGAAACCTCATAAATGTGGATAAATGCCATGCAGAAGGAACAAGAGAAATCAGTGGACTTTTCAATGTATCACTTGTAATAGCAATGCTCCCATTGTTTCAGGGATGCTTTTGTGTAACTTTTTAATGCAGACAGACTTGCTTTCATATTTGATCATTCATTCTTGATGCTAATACGAATAGGTAAGTTTTTGTCAAAATGGGGACAACAATGTATATTGCTTACTTTCTGAACATTTAATGTTTGTTTAAGATAAGCTTCATATAAATTTATTTAATATGAATTTAATTATTTAGTATACATTTTTTAATACAAGGTTGCCCATAAGTACTTTTCCACCTTTTTCTAGAGTTTGCTTTGCCTGAAAGCCCCCAGATAGAAGTGGGAGAGACCCAGCTCTGGCTGAGTCTAAAATCTAACTTTTCGATTATAGATTCCCCCATATAGTCACCAAGGTAAGGATGGCATTAATCTCCATTTACACAGCCAGTTTGCCGAAGACTGTAAATATGGCAAAGGACCTTTCATAGGTGTCTTTTCTTTTCAAAATTTTCAGCCTGTGGCAGACTGAGGTGTGCGCCGTGACCACACGTGTTCTCAGTCACATGCGTATTTTTCAAGCAGCACTTGACTGATTCTCTTTTGACCCCAAAGAAAAGAAATAGTGCCTCCAAAATGAAGACTTTTGTGGAATTTCACAAAATCTGAAACGTTGAGCCCTGCCCCGGGAGAAGCCCCATGCTAGATGTGTGATGGGGACGTTCTCTGTGGGGCTGGTGAGCCTCCCCTGCTGACCCGTGGTGCCGGCCTCCGAGCCAGCCCCCTAATTACAGGTACCTAACATGTAACCTGACTCCCTTCGTTCTCTTCTTTCTCTAGCAGTCTACTTGCCAGTCCCTTTCTGTCCCCTCGACTGGAAGGGACAACAGTATCCATTCGACAGGTGCAAACCTGTCATCTAGAGCGCAAATGCCCAGTCTTGGAAGAGTGGACATGACAGTGAACCTCCAACCATTTAAAAAGGTCGAACGCTTTTTTTTTCTCCCCCAAATGAAATCTTACCTGGAATAGGAAACAAATGAAAAATGAGAATTTTAACCAAGCAGAGATGCTATTCTGGTTGAAGGGATTTGAGAGTGGAGCCCGATCCCAGCCCCCACAGCCTCCAGGGACACCCCTTTGGCTCTTGAGAGCTTTTGGAATGTTCAGTAGAGCATAAAACCATCCACGGCACCCACCTCTACACTGAGGAAATGCTCTGTGTATGAATGTTGCTAACTTTTTACATACAGCATTCCTTTGCTATTCGTAACACCATGGGGGTTCTTCTTATTATTAGTTGCAGTATTAGTATTATTGTTATCATTCCCATTCTGTAGACGAGAAACTGAGGCTTATAATGTTTAAACAGCTTCCTTAAGCGGCAGAGCCTGGATTTAACTCTGGGGAGTCTGAAGAATGGTGACATTCTTCACCATTATTCATTGATTTGGACACTCAGCCAATCCTTAACTGAGCACCCTCTATAGGTCAGGCATGCTGTCTGTAAGCAAAACAAATAAAACCACTGCCCTTGTGGAGTGGACAGTTTAGTTGGGGGGAGTGGGTGGATGGGATATGGACAGGAGATAAGTAAGCAAAAAATAGTATGTGAGTGCTAAGTGCTCTGAAGAGCAGGAAAATGGGAAAGGATAATAGAGAGCGTGGGGTGAAACATATAAACAGGGCCAGCAGAGTTCTCCCATTAAAGCAAGAACTACAGGAGTGCCTGGGTGGTGCAGTGGGTTAAGCATCAGACTCTTGGTTTCGGCTCAGGTCATGATCTCAGGGTTGGTGGGATCGACCCTGTGTCGGGCTCCGTGCTTAGCACAGAGTCTGCTTGAAATTCTCTCTCTTCCTGTACCCCTTCCCTCTGCACACTCTCTCTTTCTTTAAAATAAATAAATAAATAAATAAATAAATAAATAAATATTTAAAATAAAGTAAGAGCTATACTATTTTAGCTAAGTTTGGGGAAAAAAACAACCTTGGGTAGAATTAAGAAAGATACTGTTGAAGGAGTCATCGAATTATATTTATGAAATGAGGTTAATGGTAAAATGAACAGTACCTTGAAATCAACATCTTTTAGTGGGTAAAACATACAGGCGGTCGTGAGGTAACCATTAATAGGACTTCGGATGCAGTTAAACGTGAATTCCCTGGGTCGGCATCTTTATCCCGAGCGTGAATTCTCGAGAGGAAAACTTGCTCGTGCATGCGTGTTCAGGGTGTTTTGTGGAAGCTGTGGTTGTGTGGCATGTCCTTCCCTAGCGGTGGTCATTCAGGGTTTGCTCGTTTTGACAGTAGCTGCTGGCTTTGATTAGGAAGGATTTCCTTGCTGGTTGTAGCAGAATATTGACACGTTCTGTTCCTTCGCAGTTGGCGTGGCAGCTGTTTTATTGCAAATCCAAGCAAGCTCTGATAAATTTAGCACTGATTAAAAACTGAATCCTTTGAGTGGGAAGATGGGCTAAGGTACGCTCACTTTTGCACAACTATTTTCTTTCCCACTTAGCGGGAAAGGGACTTCCTGGGGAAGTCTGATGCAAAACATACAATCGAATCTCAAACTTCTTTTTTCTTTTCAAAGATTTTATTTATTTAGAGCACGAGTGGGGGAAGGAGCAGAGGGAGAGAGAATCTCAAGCAGATTCCACACTGAGCATAGAACCTGATGTGGGGCTTGATCCCAGGACCCCAAGATCATGACCTGAACTGAAATCAAGAGTCAGACGCTTAATCAGCGGAACCATCTGGGCACCCCTGGAATCTCAAACTTCCTAACTGCTCATGAACTTCAGCAATTATTTCCTCTCTGAAGAAAGTCTGACTCCCTTGTGTGAACGCCTTACTTTGTCTCTTCGTCGCGTGTGGCGGAATCACGACAGATCACAAGATCATCAGCAAAAAGAGAAGCAAGACCTGAATTTGTGTCTGATTTTCAGGCTAGCTGTGAAGTTACGGTTTTTTTTTTTTTTAAAGATTTTTTATTTATTTATTAGAGAGAGAGAGACTGCGAATGAGAGGGGAGAAGGTCAGAGGGAGAAGCAGATTTCCCGCAGAGCCGGGAGTCCGATATGGGACTCGATCCCGGGACTCCGGGATCATGACCTGAGCCGAAGGCAGTCGCTCAACCAACTGAGCCACCCAGGCGCCCTGAAGTTACAGTTTTAAGCAGAAGGTGGTGAGAGCAATGAATAGAAAGCCTCATGGAAGTGATGACGGAATGATTAGACACGTAGCCCACCATCCATGTGGGTAAAACAGAGCCTCCCGCACTGTCCAGTTCAGCAGGCACTTACTGAACATCCACTGAGGGCCAGGCCCTCTGCAGGGTGCTGAGTTGACAGTGATGGGTCATGATCATAGAGTAATCATGGGGTGGCGGGCGTGTCCTTCAGAACGTCAACTGCAGGGGCCTGACTCGTGTTGCCATATCGCTACCATTGGGGCAAGTCTGTGAACTAGAACATTTTCTCTTGAAAATCCTTGTAAGATGCAAACATATCGCCGTGAAAAGGGTAAGGTATTAGCCCTTACCTGCATCGGCAGAGCTTAGCTTTGCAACAGGGTGGGAGATTCATTGGTTTCTTCGCGGATGGATCATTTGTTCGGATACCTGTTGAGGGTCTGTATGTGTCAGGTGCTATTTGAATAAAACATACATGTATTCCCTGCTCTTGAGAACTTCCGTTCTGGTGAGAGGAGACACACACACACACACACACACACACACACACACACACACAGACTAACAAATATTTATCTGATGTGCCAGACAGCGAGAAAGAAGTCAGGACAGGGATGGCATGAGCCATGCCTCCTTTGCTCGGGGCTAGCAAGAAAGAGCTTTTTAATAAGGGAGCATTTGAGCAAAAGCTGAAAGGTGGTGAGACCAGGAGCAGTGTGGGCAGAAGGATGGGGAGAGCCAGGACCTCGGGGCAGGAGGGGCTCTGGGTGCAATGCAGGAATGTGGCAATAAGCCCAGCGTGGCTGGTTTGGAGACATCTAGGAAAGAGTCGCTGCAGACACAGGCAGGTGGAGACAGGGATCATGGAGGAAAAGGCAGCAGCAGATCTGCACGGGAGCATGGACCCTGAGGCCCCCAGCCTGTGGGCAGTTAGATAAGGGGGTGAAGAGGAGTTTGTTTAACAAGGAAAAGTAGAAACGATGGGAAGAAATCAGTGTCCAAAGACCAGTCTCCCCTCTCTCGTTTCTCTATCCAGGCCTGGTCCCTGGCTCCACATCTTTAGCTCCCTTAAGGTTACCCACTCATCTCGTCTACAGGCTGAGTCACAGCGGGCTCCAAGTCTGTCTGCTCCTGCCGGTGTTTTCCTCTGCCTCCCTCTCCTGGACCAGCTCCTTGGAAAGCCAACCAAACCAGACTGAGAGTCAAAGGACATGTGTTTTGTTGTTGTTGTTGTTCTGGTCCTGCCATTAGTAACCATGCGACTTTGGCATTTTTTTTTTGACAGGTCAGAGATCCCAGGGCCAGGGAGATGAGGTTCAGCTACATCTGCCTAGAATGCATAAGTGCTTGGTCTGGGCACAATTTAGCCTTTATTCATACTTTTTTTTCCTCCCCAAATATGTTTATTTTAATTTTTCAGTGTTACAAGATTGATTGTTCATGCACCACACCCAGTGCTCCATGCAGTACATGATGCCCTTCTCAAAACCCACCACCAGGCTCACCCACCCTCCCCACCCCCTCCCCTCCAAAACCCTCAGTTTGTTGCTCAGAGTCCACAGTTTCTCCCGGTTCATCACCCCCTCCGATTTCCCCCCATTCATCCTTCCCTTCCTTCTCACGATGCCCTCCATGATTTTCTTTATACTCAACACGTAAGTGAGACCATAAGATAATTGACTCTCTCCGCTTGACTTATTTCACTCCGCATAATCTCTTCTAGTCCTGTCCATGTTGATACAAAAGTTGGATATTCATCCTTTCTGATGGAGGCATAATATTCCATTGTATAGA
>CM052814.1:55411894-55442711 GCA_028533885.1 Nasua narica | reverse complement strand
CAGGTATCTTATGGTTCTTGGTGCTACAGGAAATGGAATCGATTCTCTAATTTCCCTTTACATATTTTCATTGTTAGTGTATAGGAAAGCAATTGATTTTTGTGCATTGATTTTGTATCCTACCACATTACTGAATTGCTGTATGAGTTCTAGTAGTTTGCGGGTGGAGTCTTTCAGGTTTTCCATATAAAGTATCATGTCATCTGCGAAGAGAGAGAGTTTGACTTCTTCATTTCCAGTTTGAATACCTTTTATTTCTTTTTGTTGTCTGATTGCTGTTGCTAGGACTTCTAGTACTATGTTGAACAAGAATGGCGAGAATGGGCATCCTTGACGTGTTCCTGATCTCAAAGGGAAGGCTGTCAGCTTTTCCCCATTGAGAATGATATTTGCTGTGGGCTTTTCATAGATAGACCTTATGATGTTGAGGAATGTTCCTTCTATCCCTATATTTTGAAGAGTTTTAATCAGGAACGGATGCTGAATTTTGTCAGATGCTTTTTCTGCATCTATTGACAGGACCATGTCGTTCTTCTCTCTTCTCTTGTTGATTTGTTCTATCACATGGATTGATTTGCGAATGTTGAACCACCCTTGCATCCCAGGGATAAATCCCACCTGGTCATGATAAAAAGAATAATCTTTTTAAAGTGCTGTTGGATCCTATTAGCTAGGATCTTGTTGAGAATCTTGGCATCAATATTCATCAGGGATATTGGTCTGAAATTCTCCTTTTTGATGGGGTCTTTGCCTGGTTTGGGGATCAGGGTAAGCCTTTATTCATACTTTTATTTTTGCCCTAATTTTCATCACACATTGATGCCTGTGAACTCTTTTCTCTAACACTCCATGGGCCCTAATCAAGTAAACACCCAGTATAGGCTTCAACAGAAATATAAGGGGGGCACCTAGGTGGCTCAGTCAGTTAAATGTCTAGCTCCTGATTTCAGCTCGGATCATGATCTCAGGGTCCTTGGATTGAACCCCACATTGGGCTCCATGCTCTGAGTGGAGTCTGCTTAAGATTCTCTCTCTCTCCTTCTGTCCCTCCTGATGCTGGTTGGCTCTCTTTCTTTAAAAATAAATAAATCTTAAAAAAAAAAAAAGAAATATAAGGAGTCCTAGTTTGTGGATGGATACACATGTCCTCAAATTCAGTGACTTTCTGTTGTATCTCCCTACGAATCAGCTGGAAGCTCATTAAAATGCAGGTTTCTAGAGAATATCCACAGATTTGGATTAAGTAAGTTCCAGGTGATTTTAATTTTAATACGATGCTCAGAGGATTCTGAATCAGGTGGCAACGGGCCATTCTTTGAGAAACAGTGACATGCATGTTAGTGATGATTATATCATAGGGGGTGATATAGGCAGTGGTGGTGGTGATGGTGTTGGTGAAGGTGTTGGTGGCAGCAGTGGTGATGGTGGTGATGGTGTTGGCAGCAGTGGTTGTGGTGGCGGTGGTGATGGCACTGGTGGTGGTGGTGATGGTGGCAGTGGTGATGGTGGTGTCGATGTTGGTGATGCTGATGGTGGTGATGGTGGTGATGGTGGTGGTGGTGGTGATGGTGGTGGCGGTGTTGGTGTTGTTGGCGGTGGTGATGGTGGCGATGGTGGCAGTGGTGGCGGTGTTGGTGGGCGTGGTGGTGGCAGTGTTGGTGGTGGTGGTGGCAGTATTGGTGGCAGTGGTGGCGGTGTTGGTGGTGGTGGCGATGGCAGTGGCGGTGTTGGTGGCGGTGGTGATGGCGGTGGTGGTGGCAATGGTGGTGGTGATGATGGCGGTGGTGGTGGCAATGGTGGTGGTGATGGTGGTGGTGGTGATGGTGGTGGTGGCGGTGGTGTTGGTGGCGGTGGTGTTGGTGGCGGTGGTGATGGTGGCGATGGTGGTGGTGTTGGTGGTGGCGGTGGTGGTGGTGGTGGCGGTGTTGGTGGTGGCGATGGTGGTGGCGGTGTTGGTGTTGGTGGCGGTGGTGATGGCGGCGATGGTGGCAGTGGTGGCGGTGTTGGTGGGGGTGGCAGTGGTGGTGGTGGCAGTGGTGGTGGTGGTGGCGGTGTTGGTGGCGGTGGTGATGGTGGTGATGTTGATGTTGGTGGCGATGGCAGTGATGGTGGTGGTGGTGGTGGTGGCGGCGGTGTTGGTGTTGGTAGTGATGGTGGTGGTGCTGATGATGGTGGTGATGGTGGTGGCGATGGAGGTGGCGATGGTGGTGTTGGTGGTGGTGGTGATGGTGGCGATGGTGGCGGTGTTGGTGGTGGCGGTGGCGGTGGTGGTGGTGGCGGCGGCGGTGTTGGTGTTGGTGTTGGTGGCGGTGGTGATGGTGGTGATGTTGATGTTGGTGGTGATGGTGGTGGTGGTGGTGGCGGTGTTGGTGGCGGTGGTGATGGTGGCGATGGTGGCGGTGTTGGTGGTGGTGGTGGTGGTGGCGGCGGCGGTGTTGGCGGTGGTGATGGTGGTGATGTTGATGTTGGTGGTGGTGGCGGTGTTGGTGATGGTGAAGGTGGTAGTGGTGGGGGTGCTGTCTGGGATCCAGTGGAGGTGGTAATGGCAGATGGTAGTAGTGGTGATGGTGGTGGAGATGGAGGTGTTGGCTGCAGATAGGAGAAATAGTAACGGTGGCCTTGGTGCTGGTGGCGCTGGCAGTGGAGGTGACAGTGTTGGGCTGGAGTAGTGAACGTGGTCCTGGTGGTATTGGGACGGTGCTGATGAAGGTGGTGATGGAGGTCATGGCGGTGCAGGTGATAGCGCTCACTCTCAGGCTCAGTACCCCTGGTGCCATTGCTTAGTTGCCTTGAGGACTCATCATGCCTAATGGGATAGAGTCCACTACGTTCACTGGAGTGGGCCTTTGTTTCTCAGGCACGTGGCCCTCCAGTGGCTCTCCTTCATCCTGAAATGCATCTTTTTAGAGATGATGTATAAACTGAACTCCAGGGTTTTTTTCTTCCGAACGACTACCAACATCATTTCTTCTATCCAGCCAAGTAGCTCAGGTTTATTGAATGCTCTCATATGCCAAGAATTCTGTTGGATCTTCTCGTTTCATTCCTACCGCAGCCCTGTGAAATAGATGCCATTATGATGCCCAACTTAAAGATGAGACGCCTGAGGTTTAGCAGGTTTAGGAACAGCTGGGAAGTGCTAGAGTCAGCCCTAGACCCAGATAGCCTTTGGTAGATTCTGGAATTAAAGCTCAGGGAGCCCTTCTGTGAGTTTCTTTGCCAGGCACATGGTGGGAACATAAATATCTGAACAAATAAATAAACATGACAGTTTAAAAGCAAACCAGATAAAACTATGCTTCATCCACATTACACTTCTTATAATTTAGTCAAAGGTAAAGTAACAAAATCTCCAGGTGATGCCAAGTATTAGTTTCCAGCGTCTACCCTGTGCCTGGCATACAGTTAATGTCCTTAGCGAACACTTAGTAATCGGTGAATGAAACATCACATAGAGTGTGGTGAATAACTCATAGTCAAAAGAGTCACAGAAAACTCAGAGTATTTACCCTGGTATATATCATTTTTAAATGGTAGGAATCTTTGGGAAGTCCTTTCCTGGCATCTGGTGAAAGAGCTCACCCTGATGGGTGCGTCAGGATAGACAGAGAGTAGGGAGGAAGGTTTGCCATGAAGGCAGTGGGATGGGCAGAGCTAGCAAGAGTGGGAATGAGCATTACCTACCCTGGCCACAGGACCCTTACTCAGCTCCCTGACGCTTCAAATCCCCTTCTGAAGAGGTCAGTCAGAATCGCAGTTGGATTGAAGGCTTCCAATGCAACCGATCCCCATAGAGGAAAGGCTTTGGTGTAAGTCCTCTGTGAGGGCATTGGCGGGGGTGCGGTGGGGGGTGGAAGGAACATCGTAGGCATAAAGGATGCCTGTGGCTTCGCCAGCTTTTACTGTTGGCATAGATCCTCCCTGTGTTCTGACATCCTTTTGCATTTTTAACTACTCCGTCGTCCCACTATTAGGCTCTAGTTTTGCCCCAGGAGAAGTGTTCAGTCTGCTCAGGAATAAACATCTTCCTATCTTGTCTGTTGGGATGAAAGGATCGGTGTTGGTTCTACCCACACCTGGAGGAGTGGGCCAGGCCACGCGCCCAGGACCCTGCCTCTGGCCGTGTGATGCTCTCAGATATGTGACATTTGTCTTACGTCTTCGGTTCTATGATTGCCCAGCGTCCGCGGCTTGCCCCGCTCGTTTCCTCGCTGCTTTCCCTTGAGTCCAGAAACTGCGCTTTTCAGCTTGAGATCTGAAAAATAAGCAAGAAGGAAATCTTCTCTTCAGGAAGAGGAGCTTCAGAGAAAAGCAATTAGAGTTTTTGATTATGGAAAGAGCGCTCTTAAGACCATTATGTTTAAATATTCCAGCCCAGTCTCCTTCTGCCTGCCCTCCAAGAAGGGCGTGTGATCAGTAGCAGGATACGAGACGCCCCAGCCCACTGAGGGCTTTGGCTCCACTTCAGCTCCGTGGCCCAGACAGCTGAACTGCGGCTTGGCTCTCCACTTTGCTTGGGTCCACCGTAACATTTGAAAGAAATGTCTCGCTAACTCCAAGGTGTTGAGGCCTGAGAGCCAGTTAAGCAAATGTAACCTGGACCGAATACATCGTCGTCACCTTCCTCTGGGGATTAGATCCCGGAGGGTTTTCACAGTGCTACCGGCTTGCCAGGCACACACGACCGTCCGCGGGGCCCGGGGACTAGTCTAGTTGTGCCATTGCCCAGGGAACTGTGTGCAATGTTGCAGACTCTCTGTGGCGTTAAGAGCGGCCATGAGTGGAAAGGGTACGGTGACATCCGTGAACAGCTCCTGATGACCATTTCATGCTTTCTGCGAATGTTCTTGACTTGTCTCCTTCTCGAGGAGTATTTTCTACTAGCCTGACTGTCGTTTTCTCTGCACATAGATTTCTGCTGGCGCCGTGCGTCTGCTCTGTTCCAGCTCTCTTTGGGTGACAAGGCAAAGTGTGAATGAGACAATTTCCCTGCCTTTAGGGTCACCCCTTGCTAGTATCAGGGACAGAATTGTAAGGCACTGATTATAACAGTGCTGAAGTGTAGGGACAGCTATGCTGCGATCTGGGCCTAGTTGGTCCTCTCGAAGCATTGACAGTCTTGGGGGGGCGGGTATCAGCTCACTGTGTTCCCCTCTTCTCCAGTGCCATACTCCATGGACCTCCCCCCTAAGTGACCCTTCCCTTTCAGAGTCTCCAGCCAAACCTTCTCCTGACTGTAGGCCAGGGAGCCCCGCCACATTTTCTGTGCTTTGAGAGCCCACAGATACCCAGGCCTTCAGAAAGTGTGGGGCTGTTGTTCACTTGGATGCCAATGTACATACCAGGAAAGGAAAGAGCGTGATTCACTCCTCTCACAGATCACGAAGGCTTCACACAGAATCACAACTGATCCGAGTCTCAAAGCAGCAGTGAGAGCTTTGCAAATGTCAGATGCCGCGCCTGAGACGCGCAGACCCCATTCTTCACACAGCGATGCATTGGCGCTCTTTCCACAGAGCGGGTGGTTCGGGACCCCCGTCCTCATCCCCTGACTTCTCGGCCACAAAAAAAGCTTGCTCTCCCCTGAGCGCCTCCTTCCTGTGCCGTTTCGCAGCATTTCTTGAGTGGTACTGTGGGAAGGGAGAAGTGATCAAGGGTGTGTGTGTGTGTGTGTGTGTGTGTGTGTAAGGAAAGAAAGAGAATTCTGTATTCTGTGAGGACAGGTGTCAGTAAATTCATGGGGGTATTCTATGATCCAGTGTAGAACAGTGGCACACGAACCTGACGACCTGTTCTCTGGATAGTAAAACAAAATTCGCAAATAAAGGAGAGGAAGGGTTTCAAGAAGGGTTTCAGGGGGGCTTCTAAATATCAGGCTAACCCAGCCCCCAAATCATAGCTGCCAGACATACAGACGACAGGAACCCTCAGTGGTCCGAGTCCCAATGACAAGTCAGATGGCCCTGGCTTGCATAGTGAAAACATGATTTCAGCTGGTCACTTCCTATTATGCCCCTTAATTCATACACAAGAAGGGATTGGGAGGTGTTTCTCTCTCTTCCTCTTCCTCGTGGATTTAGGGGTAAAGATGGTGAGGACTGAAATCCATGGTAGATGGAGGACTACAAAGGATGTTGTCGGTCTGCTCCAAAGCTTCCTAGCCGTGACCTCCATCCCCTCCACCTTCCACTCCGAGCCCTTGGCCTTACTACAGGGCCTCGTGCTCATGACCTTGTACCTGCCCCGTGTACAAAATAGGACTATTAATTTTATTAATCTCTCTTATAATGAATGAAGCAGGTTATAGCAGGGAAGGGGCCAGGAGAGAGAGATCCTAAGGATCATTCTGTTTCTGAGTGGCGTACTCTCTGTTCTTTCCTCCAGAGAGACCACTGCTGCTCAAGCTGACAGCGTTCACTGAGCTCCCAGTAGACAGGTCCAAGTGCACACTCAGAATCACACAGACGTGGGTTCAAATCCCAGCTTTGCAGGCTGCCAGATATGTGACCCTGGCAGGTACCCTGCCTGTGCCTCAGTTTCTCACCTGAGAAGATATAAACCTCCCTCAAAGCAACATTCCAAAGAATAAGCAAATTATATGGCAAGCACGTAGGCAGCAAACCCATCATAACTGATAGCGTTAGTGTGACATTTGAAGCAATAAAAAAAAAATAGTCGATGACTACTGTTTTCCACTTAAGGATAGGCCACATTCCAAACAGCCAATAAATTCTTTTCTCTCAGAAAACAAGGTATTTAGCTCACCCGTTCTTAATTTTAATGGCCCAAGATGGAAAAACGGGATCATGAAACTTTGTTCAAAGAAGTAAATTAAATGGAAAATTAGACATATTTTGTATAATTTAGCGTGGAGAGAAGATAAAATGGAACAAAAAAGAAAATATGGTGATGGTGTGAGCACAGGAGAGGGAGAGCCGTGAGGAAGGCAGTGAGACGTGGGGAGGCAGGAGGGAAAAGAGAGAGGATACGGGAGCTGAAAGGGACCCCGGCTGGAGGGGGTTCCTGCAAGTCCTGGGGCCTTTGAGCTCTCGAATAATACCACGCATTCTTTCTGCCTTTTCAAAAACTTCTTCATTCATTAGCCCTTGTTCTCACTCCATTCCATTTGAGATAATGAGAGCAAAAAGAAACTAGCCAATGTTTAGCTATTGGAAATGCAGAACAACTTAGGAGATTGAAACTGGGAAGAGAATAAGAAATCATAACCATAGAGGAAAAAGTAAACATGCAAGAGACAGGTTTCTCTAGAGGAGAGGGGAGAGAAAACAAACAGAAACCCAACCTTGGGGCACATACGCAGCCGAGCAGAAGGAAGAGGAGGGGAATGGAACAGGCAGGGGGCTGCCAAGAAAGCCAGAGCAAAATAGAATTTTACAGAAGAACTGATGGATAGTGTCTAATGTGATAAAGGTCAAGCAGGATCAGGGCTAGGAACATTTAAATCTGTCTTGATAACACTGACCTTCAATGTTTTAATCGGGAGATGTTCCCAGAGGGCAGTTTGGCGACATGTATTCCATGTCATTAAAATGTTTCCATTGACCTAGCCCTTCTACTTCTGGGACTTTCTCTTTAGAAAGGAGTCAAATATTTGGATGAGAAAAGTAAAACATGATAGGTGTAAAAAAAAGTTTTTTTTGTAATAGCTAAATATAACAAACATCGAAAAAGAATCCCCAGAGGGTGTGGGTTACCCAAGCAAGGAATATTGATGTGGTCAAATGACTATGTAGTCCTAAAAAGCCATGTTTTTAAGAAAAATTTTAAAAATAGAAATATAACATCAAGAGATGAGAAAAGTGCATAAATCAGAAGTGTACTGTTCCCTGAATTTTTACAATATGAACACCATGTAACTACCACACAGGATCCAAAAATAGAATAATACCAGCACCTTAGAAATCTCTCCTCTGGGGTGCCTGGGTGGCTCAGTTGGTTAAGCGACTGCCTTCGGCTCAGGTCATGATCCCGGAGTCCCGGGATCGAGTCCCATATCGGACTCCCGGCTCTGCGGGAAGTCTGCTTCTCCCTCTGACCTTCTCTCCTCTCATTCTCAGTCTCTCTCTCTAATAAATAAATAAAAAATTAAAAAAAAAAAAAAAGAAATCTCTCCTCTGTACCCTCTTGGTCATTACCCCCTCCAAAGGGGACCTCTCCTCTGACTCCTGTCATCATAGGTGGTTTTGCATATTTTTAAAATTTACATACATGGAAGCACACAGTATATACCCTATTGTATGTCTTCCTTTGTTCAAAGAAACTCTATTCATGAGCTTTTTCCAGGTTGTAGCATATTACAACAGTTCATAGCCACTATTCATCCCATTATATAAATGTGTCACAATGTATCTATCCATTCTATTGTTGATGGACATTTGGGTTGTCTCCAGTTTTTAAATTGTTGCAAACAAAGCCATGGATATTCTCACATGTGTCTTTGGTGCCATTATGTATTTATGTTTGTCATCTGTCAGTGTGTACCTAGGAGTAAAATTGTTTGGCTAGAGGGCCATATGTTAAGCTTTAGTTGGTAGTGCCAA
Source organism: Nasua narica (assembly GCA_028533885.1). Lineage (NCBI taxonomy): Eukaryota > Metazoa > Chordata > Mammalia > Carnivora > Procyonidae > Nasua > Nasua narica. The sequence goes on along the minus strand of CM052814.1, from coordinate 55,434,150 downwards.
ATTATCCAAACATAGATGTCCCTAAGCAGTACATTAGAATTTCGGTTGTATTATATCCTTGTCGACAGTTGGTACTGTCACTCATTTTAATGATAGCAGTTCTGGTGTATAATGGTGATGTCTCTTGTGGTTTTGATTTTGTATTTCTGGATGACTATTGAGGTTAGACAATCTTCTTATATTTATTGACCATTTTAGCATTTTTTGGTAGATGTCCTGTCTATGTCTCTTGCCTATCTTTATTATTTGAAATATTTGTTTATTATTTGTTTCTTTGTTTATTACTTGTTTCTTTGTTCTCTATTATTTGTTTGTTTCTTTATTATTTGTTTCTCTTTCTCTTCTTGAAGTGTAAAAGTTCTGTGTACATCCTGGAAATGATTATTTTACAGGGTGTGTGTGTAGCAAACATCTCCAGTTTTGTGGCTTTCCTTTTCATGGTCTTAATTGTGTCTCTCGAGAAACACAAGTTTTTAATTTTAATCAAGTCCAATTTCTCAATATTTTTATGGTGAACATATGTTTCCTGTTTAACATTTCCCCACTCCAAGGTCATGAAGATGTTCTCTCATTGTCTAGAAACTGTTTTATCTGGATCTTACATGGATCTTCCTATAATTGATATTTATTTCTAAATAGTGTGAGTTCTGTCTATCCAGCCAACCAAGCACCAGCTGTCAAACACAATTCTTTCCTTACTACATCCTGTGTCCGACTCTCTTATATGTGGGGGCCCAGGTCTGGCCTCTGATGTCTACCAGGCTCCATTGTCAAGCATTGTGATCAATGTTACACTGTCCTTCCTTCTACATTCTTGGGGTTTAATTTGCTCACTTCTACTTTCTTGAGAGAGGTATCTAAAACTTAATTTCTCCTTTTCTAATATATGGATCTGAAACTATAAATATCCCCCTAAGCACAACTTTGTCTATATCTGTATCCCATAAGCTTCTTTTTTTTTTAAAGAGAAGTGTATAATAATTTACATGCAGTAAAATTCACACTCTGTGTGTGCCATTTGATGAGTTTTGACAAATATATACAGTTATGTAACCACCCTAACCACCACCAAAACCAATGTATAAAATATTTCCATCACCCCAGAAGGTTCCTTTCTGCCCTTGGTAGCCTGTCTCCCATCCAGCCCTTCTCAACTGCTCATCTGTTTTGTGTATTTTTGGTTTTTCAGTATATTATGTAAATGGGATCATAGAATGTGTGACCTTTTGTGTATTGCTTTTTACACTAAGCGTAAGGGGATTGATTCCTGTTACTCGAGTATCAGTAGTTTGCTCCTATTTATTTTATGGTTTTTCTTATTCATATAGAGGTAAAACATGCTTGTTCTAGACAACTTTGAGCGTCTCACTGTGGATTTAATTCATATGTCTCACATAACTAATGGCTACTTGAGCATCTTAGCATGCCTGTTACCTGCATGCCTTCTTTACGGAAGTGCCTATTTGGAATTTCAAACTTATTTTTACTGGGTTGTTTGACTTATTAAATTGTAAGATTTCTTTATATATTTTCAATGCATGTATTCAATCAGCTATGTGTATGGCAAATATTTTTGACCAATCTGTGGCTTGCCTTTTTATTTTCTTAATAGTATCTTTCAAAGATGCTTGCCTTTTATGAACAGTGCTGTCTTTCCTAAGAAAGCTTTGCCTAACCCAAGGTCACAAAGATTTTATCCAGTGATTTCTAGTAGACATTTTATACTTAGAAGTCATATGTTTAGGTCTATGATCAATGTCAAGTTTATTTTTATATATGGTGTGAGGAAATGGTGGAGCAGGGCTCTGGCTCTGTGTTCCATTGATTGTTTCTATCTATCTTTAGGCCAATATCTCTTGTCTTGTTTACTTAGATTTATAGAAAGTCTTTAATTCAAATAATGCAGTCTCTCTAAATTTGTTTTTGGTTTTTTATTTTTACGAATTTGTTTTTGGATATTCTTGGCCTTTTGATTTTTCATACTCAGTTTAGCATTGCTTATCAATTTCCACCCAAAAAGCCTCACTGGGATTTTGCCTAGGATTGCGTTGAATTTATAGATCAATGTGAAAAGAACTGACATCTTAATAATATTGAGTCTTCTGATCCATTAACAAGATAAATCTCTTATAATATGATTATGAATTTGTTTATTTCTCCTTTAACTAGGTGGGGTTTCATTTATGTATTTTGAGGCAATGTTATTAGGTGCATAAAATATAGAATAATGGTATGTTACTATTGGTATAATTAACTTTTTATCATTACAAAATGCCCGTTACTTCTAGTAATGCTCTTGTCCAAAGTCTTCTTTGCTTGATATTAATTTTGCTACCCCGATTTTTTTTGGTTAGTCTTTGTATGGTATATTTTTCTCTATCCCTTTACTTTTAACTTCTTTGTGTCTTATTTTATTATTTTTTTAAAGATTTATTTATTTATTTATTTATTTAACAGAGAGAGAACACAAGCAGGCAGAGAGGCAGGTAGAGGCAGAGAGAGAGGAGCAGGCTCCCTGCTGAGCAAGGAGCCCGATGCGGGACTCGATCCCAGGACACTGGGATCATGACCTGAGCCGAAGGCAGCTGCTCAACCAACTGAGCCACCCAGGCGTCCCACTTCTTTGTGTCTTATATTTAAGCTATATCTCTTATAAGCAGCACAGACTTTCCTTTGTTTTGATTCAGTCTGATTGTCTTTTACTTAGCCTAGGCAAAACGCTTAACATTTTATGCAACTACTTATATAGTTGTATTTATAGCTAGCAAATCACTATTTGTTTTCTAGTTGGCAGATCTGTTTTGCTTTCCCTTTTACTCCTTTCTTTTAAAAAACTCCTTTGCATTAAGAATTTTTAAAATTATCATTGCATTTTCTTTTAGTGGTTATCCTAAATATTAAAACACACATCTTTATATTAATTTACTCTACTGTCAATTAGCATTTTTATATTTTCCAGCTAATGGAAAAACCTTATAATTTCATTTGTCCTCCTCTTTTTCTTTTCACTATTTTTGTCATCATTTAAATTCTACATGCATTTAGAGTCTTACAAAGCATTATAAATCCTATTTTACAGTGTTATTCATACTTACTCACATTTTACATCTTCGATTTTTATTCCTTTCTGAATTTTTTTGTTAAATTCTTTTTTTTTTAAGATTTTACTTATTTGATGAGAGAGAGATCACAAGTAGGCAGAGAAGCAGGCAGAGAGAGAGGGGAAAGCAAGCTCCCTGCTGAGCAGAGAGCCTGATGTGGGGTTCGATTCAAGGACCCCGAGACCATGACCTGAGCCGAGGGCAGAGGTTTTAACCCACTGAGCCACCCAGGCACCCCTTTGTTAAGTTCTGTGTAAATTAAAGCATTAATTTTTATGCCTTCCCAAAAACTTCTCTCTGGTATCTCTTTAAATATACATTCTTTCACAACACATTTTTTTTTTTTTTTTTTTTTTTTTTAGTTTTTGTCTGTCTGAAATGTCTCTATATTACTTTAGTTTATCCAGGATATTTTCTCTGGATATCAAATTCTAAAAAAGAATGCCTTTCCTGTAGGACTTTAAAGATACTTTAAACATGTTACTAAATTTTCTTCTGATTCCATAATTTTTTTTTTGAGAAGTCAGTCTCTGTATTACTGTTCTTTATGTTCTTTATAAAATTATGTGGGTTTTTTTTTTTTTTCTGGCTGATAATTAAGTTTTCTTATTTTCTTTAGTTTCAGCAGTGTTAGTATGAAGTGCCCTGGTCTAGATTTTTTATGTATACTACTCAGTGTTCGTAATACTTCCTAAATCTGCATGTCATCCATTTTTAAGAATTCCTGGTCATTATGTCTTAGAATATTGCTTCACCCGTTCTCCTACTCACATTCTAGGACTCTAGTTACACGCATATTATCTTTTCATATTGTCTCATGTTTCTGGTATGCTATTCTCTGTATTTTCCATTTTTCTTTTTTCTGTGCTTTCAGGTTTAAAACTTTCTACCAAACTATCTTTCAGAAAATGAATCCTCCTTCCCACAGTGTCTAATTACTATCGTGTTCCTAATTTCAATGTTACGTTTTTCTGATATAGAATTTCCACTGAATTCTTTTGTATAGTTTCCAATTATCTTCCAAAATTTCATATATTGTCATCTAATTTGTCAAACATATTAAAATTATTTTAAAGTCTGTTTTTGATAACTCCATGGTTGTTGCTTTTTGTCATTTTCATCTATTTAGTCCAATCTTCTGGTAAATCTGGTAATTTTTGAATGTTGTAACATGTATATGAAAAATTTTAGAGATTCTGGCTACTTTCTTGGAGTAGAAATTAATTTTCTTCTGGTAAGCAGTTTGAGTAAGGCTAGCTCACCTTGGCAGCATCAGACATTTGGATGGTTTGAGGCTGGCTTTTGTTTTTGCAATGGCTGGTTCTTTACTGGTGTGCTCTTTTCTTTTCTTTTTCTTTTTTTTTTAATATTTATTTATTTATTTATTTATTTGACAGAGAGAGAGAGATCACAAGTAGGCAGAGAGGCAGGCAGAGAGAGAGGGAGAAGCAGGCTCCCTGCCAAGCAGGGAGCCTGATGCAGGGCTTGATCCCAGGACCCTGAGATCATGATCTGAGCCAAAGGCAGAGGCTTTAACCCACTGAGCTACCCAGGCGTCCCGGTTTGCTCTTTTCTTTGAGAGGTAGCTATTCCTGTATTTCAGTGGAGGTTGTGAGTGCTTACTGGGACCCCTCCTCCTTAGGGGTTTCTGAACTCCAGTTTTTATTTCAGGCTAACACTATTGGAAACCCAAGTGTACTTAGCTTGGGTGCTTTATTGGCCATATCCGGCTTGGCCCTTTGGCCTTTCACTCAAAGGCCAAAATGCAGAACAAGTTTTTCTCTTTTCATCTTTCTTTTTTCTTGACTTTTGAATTCTGGAGCATAGTAATTTTTCCTCCCTCTTTCTGTTTGGCGTATGTGGCCTGAAGTGCTTAGCAATAGGGATACATGATTCAAGGGGGAAAACAGGGAAACATTGTTCTTACCACAATGCAGTTCCCTTCTCTCTGGGATCCTGGCTCCTCAAGGCCTGACCGCTTTGGTCCTCTAGTGGTTTCTTCTAGATGTATTTCTGATATTTTATCCAGCATCTATAATTGCTTTCTGAAAAAGGTTGATTTGATAAAATCTACTCTGTTACAGCCTGGAGAAATTTCTAAAAAAAAAAAAAATCTATGTTTTAAAGTAATATTTCATCACATAGGAATGAACTTCCAGTATCATTTAGAAGTTATTGTATTAAACAGTCACAGATTTGTTTTTTTTATTTTTTATCTTTTTAAGATTTATTTATTCGAATGTGAACGACTGAATGTGAAGATTTATTTATTATGAATGTGAATGGGAAGGGGGCAGAGGGAGGGAATCTCTAGCAGACTCCCTGCTGTATGCAGAGCCTGGTGGGAGCTTGATCTCATGACCCATGACATCATGACCTGAGCCGAAATCATGAGTCCAACGCTCAACTGACTGAGCCACCCAGGCACCCCTTTGTTTTTTTAAATATATGAAACAAATGATATGGACATGGATACATGTGTATTAAATATAAAACTGGGATCATACACAGAGACACACATGAAATAAATACACCATGGTAGTTGATTCCAAGTAATGACATTATCTTTGCTTTTCAACATTTTCCAAATGTTCTGCAGTGCTTTATTTTAGGAGTAAGCAAAAGGCCTATTGTTTTAAAAATAAATGTTTAGCGAGGTCTATTTAAGAGGCTAACAGAAAGTTAAGTTGCTAGACATTTTTATTCTCAGAAGAAGACCTGAGGCAGGTTTTATTTGGACTGGGCTCAAAGCAATGGCGGACTCCTGGGGGAGAGGTCAGCTTTCAGGATCTCATGCCCCCCGCGTAGGAGCAGACTATGTGTGTAAGCAGTGTGGAAGGAAAAGAAGGATCATATTGGTCTTTTCAGCAAGTTTGGTGTGGGCTTAGGGAGTCAGATGAAATGGAACTTCCCTTAATTGTTCTTTATCGAGCTATGCCATTACCTGGGTCTCTCCTGTCTGGACACAGACCTTGGCATTGTTTTCCATCTTGCGAAAGTGCTACCCCCTCAGGGATGGGTCACTGTATTTGTAGGAAATAACTGTAGTTTGATCTGTGTATTTTTGCCCCTTTTCTAGGGGAAGGAGAAGCATCGCTATACCACGATATCTGAAGCCTGGGAATATTTTGGAATTGCCCAACCTCCCAGAAGTAGTCCACCTATGAAAATCACCTCATTCCAAAATATTCCTCCAGTAGGCTAGTTCCTCACAGTTTACTTAACCCAGTGCTCTCTGTTTCGATTATCCTAAATGAAATTAGTACTAGTCTCATGGAAAATCTCCATCTCTTCTCCACAGCTAACTTTGATTTATCTTTGGTGGAAATGGAGCACAGCAGGGCACAGGGGTTAAGCTCCCAGGTCCCGGGCCAGACAGTCTGGGTTCAAACCCCAGCTTGGGCATTTATACATTAAATATATTCTTAGTTTCTGTCATGAGCTAGGCTCTGTTTGGGGAAGGGAAGGGATACTATGTACTAGTGTTGTTCCCTCAGACAACTCACTTACCCCTTCTGTGGCACAGTGAGAACACTAAGAAGAATTCACATTTGACCAATAGTTTCCAGTTTGTGTTTTCACATACATTATCTCCCTAGATTCTGCTGTCAAGGCAGATCTTAGTATCCCAATTTTTCACAAAGAAGAAACAGCTACAGGGCAATTATAGAAGTTTTAACGATATCTAGTTCTCCTTACTAATTTTACAGAAAATAACACTGGATCTCCATAGCATTCCCTTCCCCTAAAGTGAATAGTATCTTAACTGCTTTCCGATAAAATACATACTTATGCTCATTCCCTCTCTTTTTTTAAACATTATAAATAGATGCCAAAACAGAAATAATCATATTCCTTTTGATTTTGAATTGAAAGGAATTTTGCATTGAATAATCTGTTATTTTGAATTTGAATAACCAATTCCTTTTAACCTGATCTGGATTTAGGTGGGGGAAATGTCTAAGAGGCCTCTCTCCTCCCCTCTCCCTTCCTTCACTGCATCTAAACCCAAAGTGTGCCTAAGTAGAAGGTTAATGTGATTAAAAGGAGGTAAGAAATAGAGGGAAAAATGCAAATACTTGACCTTCTGGACACTTTTCCTTAAAATCAAAATCAGGTGAATCAAAAAGGCATTAACTATTCCTGTTTAGGCTTATTTCTATTTATAATGCTAATAAAAGAACATAAATATGTATATTATCCAAAAGCAATTAAGATCTAAATCTCCTCCATACCATAGAGACTTTCCAGGACAATCTTCAGTGATTTCCCACTTATCTCCAGGAATGTCACAAAAGCATGAAATCTAAAAGCTAAACAGAGAGTACATTTATCAACAGCAAACATGACCAAGGAGAAAAGGCCCGTGTCTGTGAAGACCTGAACTCCGTTATTGCACCCACCACCTCCAGCTGTGGGGCTAGAACATTCCCTCGAACTCCCTGCATGAGAATGATACCTCCTCGCCTGCTGCTTTTTCAACTGGAGGCCGTTTTTCTTTTTCATACCTCATACCTGTTTCTAATTATTGTTTCCCCTGCTCCAAAACCCTCAGTTTCCAAGGGACTCATGCACGTGCCCCTTCTCACTGTGGCTTTCTGACTTCCTGGCCGTCTGCTTGAAGGCCCTCTCCATACCCACGTCTGCCACCATTGGTGGAGAGGTGGACCCCGACATGGGGTGACTTCAGCCCGTCAGGCCCTGGATTTGCTCAACTCCATTTACTTTTTCCTTTCCACTCCCCAGCTGAGCACCCATTCCTTTACTGGGTGGTCATCGTTGGGTGGGCGCTCAATGCCAAGTGCACCTGCTCTGACCGGCATTTCTTCCAGCAAACTCTGCAGTCCCACCTGCAGCCATCCCTTACCCATACGGAGCCCACACCACCACCGCTCTTGCCTTTATTGCTTGTCTACTGCTCTCTGTTGACTCTCCCCCCCACCCCTTCCTTTATCGATCACTCAGCTCTTCCTGTCCCTCACATGCGCGGGAGGAAACCTTCCTTTGCTTCCCGGCACTGACACCCACCGAGCTGAGCACTGCAGGGAAGCCTCAGCCCAAACTGTCAGGGGGCAGGCAGCTGTGTCCTGCCGTCGTGCTGTTGCCCTTGGTGGTCCCCTCTCTCCTCTCCAGAGCTGAGCTCTCATAACTTATACTCTCGCCTCACACCTCCCACATCCCTTTTCTCCCACTCTGGCCCCAACTCCCTGCTGACAGTCTTGCTTTCTGCTTCACTAATAAGATAGAAGACATTACCATGGTCTCTCCACCCCTGATCATGCAGAATTTCAGATGCGTGTCCGCCTTTCTCTTCCCATCCTGTTACTTTGGAAGAAGATTTCTCCGCTTTTATGCTCTGCAGCCCTTCCCTGTGGTTGGCTGGTTCCCAGCCCTTCCTCTGCAGCCCTTCCCTTTGCCGAAGAACCTTTGATCGTGGGCTCCAAGTTTCTCTGCTTCAGCCTGGCCTTCTGCTGGATCCTCCTTTTCGTACATGAATGCCATGCCCTGTCTGCCTCGGCCGCACGGACTTTTTCATCTCCCGCATCATCTTTCCTGCGGACCTCCTCAACTAAGCTCCTTGAAGTAGACCAGACTGGGAGTCTCCGCTTCGCTACCCCCTGTTCATTCTTCAGCTCGTTCCAATCTGCTTTCTCTTCAGCTAAGACTGTGTTCTGGGAAGTCTCCCGTGAACCTCCTGCTGCCAAATCTAGGGGAAGCTTTCTGTCCTCGTCTGCCCATCCCTTTAGCAGTATTTTATTGTATTTGTCTAAGATATTTATGTATGTATGTGACAGCGTGCAAGCAGGAAGGGGAGGGACAGAGAGAGGGAGAAGCTAGCTCCTCGGTGAGCAGGGAGCCTGAGGTGGGGCTCGATCCCAGGACCCTGGGATCATGACCTGAGCTGAAGCCAGATGCTTATTGGCTGAGCCCCCCAAACACCCCTTCAGTAGTATTTTACACATGCGAACATTTATTTCTTTTTGAGGAACTCTCTTCAGTTGGCTTGGAGTCATCCCATGTTCTTAATTCTCTTCCTACCTTTTTGGCTGATGGTTCTCAGTTTTCTGTGCTGATTCTGTCTCCTCCACCTGACCTCTAAAGGATAGGTATCCTCACGGCTCAACTCCCAGTCCTCTTGACTGCCTGTCTCTGTCTCTAGACTCAGTGCCTTATAAACCACCTATAGGATGATGATTCTCAATCTGTCACTTCTCCCCAACACTCTAGACTCACGTGTCCAACTGCCCACTTGATATCAACATGTGGGTGTTCAATAGGCATTTCCAACTCAGTATTCCGCGAACAGAATAATGGGTTCTGTCCTCCACTACTTTGCATTCCCTCTGCCCCCACTTCTTTTGCTCTGACTCAGTAACTATCTGCACCTATCCAGTCATTCAAGCCCAAAACATAATCAGGCAAACAAAGGGGTCATCTTTTATTTCCTCCTTTTCTTCATCTTTTGTATTGGATCCATTACCTGGTTGTCTTTATCACTTATTACTATCTAACCTGCTTTAATTTATTTATCTCATTTGTCATTTCCTCCTCTAGCAGTCAGCTTCACGAGAGGAGAGTTTGGGGCTTTATTTTGTTCCCTGCCAGAAGAGTCCAGGGTACACAGTAGACCTGTGCCATAAATATTTGTTGAGTGAAAGTCTCAAGGTCAAATCCCTTTACCTCTTCCTGAGCCTGTTGTAGCCTGAAAGACGGTAACATTTGAGCATGTTTCTTCACTCAAGCAAAGGGCCAGACAACAAATAACACATGCAAGGATATTTCTATTAAATTTCAAAACCACTGGGGCAGCCGGGTGACTCAGTAAGTTAAGCATCTGAGTCTTGATTTTGGCTCAGGTCATGATCTCAGGGTCATGGGATCAAGCCCTGCATCAGGCTCTGCACTCAACAGGGAGTCTGCTCCAGATTTTCTCTCTCTCCCTCGGCCCCTCCCCTTGTTCACACTCTCTCAATCTCTCTAAAATAAATAAAATAAGTCTTTAAAAAAATAACTTTCAAAATCAGTGATGCCTTCATCTAATTTTTTTACTTGTTTCTCTTACTAAGGAAGAGACAGAGTAAATTAAGAGCTAACAAGATCGGTCAATAAGAGAAAAGGGCCACAACACAGTAGTTTAGTTTTAGTCCAAAGTTTTAATGGTAAGTAGTCGGGGTGAACTCTCATTCCAGCGCTTCTCCTACAGGCTAATAATATGAGGCTCAGCGCAGTGAAGTAATTTGCCTAGATCACAAAGCTGCTGAGGGGGACCACCCAGATAACCCTGAGGTTTTCTGATGTTTAAACCAGCGTGCTGACATGTAGACTCATTCGTGTGTACTAACTACACAATCCAGTATATAGCTTTTTTTTTTTTTGATACACTTACAATCAGGTGGATTTGTGCACATTGTGTTGCCCTGTTGTTTTTTAAAATACTCTTGATTCTCACAATCCATTTCTAGATGAAGAATCTGTCTCCACGCAACGTAGCATGTATGTGCTAGTGAATTTGGCCTCATGGTAGGCCTAGGTTCAAGTGGGGGAAGTTTCTAGGTTAATGGCATGCTTCAGGGACTGGCCAAGGGTTAATAAGCATATGATTGAGCCAGGGGAGTGTCTGGAAAGGCAGGCATTTTCTGGCTGTTTAGACATTCCCCACTTGGGTTTGACTATAGCCCATATGTACTTTATCCAGAGGAATAAAATACAAATGTGTTCTTGATTAATCTGTTCGAATTCACTGTATATTTGTATCAGGATTTTTTCCAAAGACCATATTTTGGAAAGCATTTCGAAAAATGGGAGATGCTGTGTTGGGGTTCCATTCCAAATTTACGAACCTGGAAACAAAACTAAAGATTCTGGTGATCTCACTTTGCTTTGAACATGAGCCCATGGAGTGGGAGGAACTGTTGAAAGCTTTTTTTGTTGGAAGGAATCCAAGACTGTATTGATTGGGTTTCACATTTTATGTATCTGAATCTTTACTTTAAAACCAAAGGAAGCAAATAAATGGAGGTATAGCCAGAGTTTTTATCTTAATACACATGGACAGAAGCAAAAATACATGATTTTAAAACATGCTAGACACTAAGAAAGATAGTTTTATGGCTCTGAACTATCTAATGTAACAAACCGACAGTGAAGAATTAAATGTGCTAGTTTGTACGGTTTTCTAGCAATCATCTATCATTTATATAAAACTTCTGACCGTGTGCCAATGGCTGGGCTCAGGAAGGGAATCGCTGAATCTAAAAAAGATGCTTGTTCTTTGGTTCGTCAGAGAGTCCACAGTAGGTCAAGACCTGTATCAATTCAGTGTGGAGGAGAAATTCTCCTCCTCTAAATAGTGCACATTTCAGCATAAATTTCACTTTTCCCAGAAAACAGTCTTACCCTTTTAGACTAGGTTTTTTTTAAAGTATTCTCTACGCCCAGCATGGGGCTTGAACTCACAACTCTCGAGATCGAGAGAGATCAAGAGTCCCACGCTATACTGACTGAGTGCCCCTAGACTTGATTTGTGTTTCCCATAGAATTTTGTCTTTATCTTTAAGCTCATTTATCATACTGTGTTGAAAGCATGTATTTCCTTTCCTGATTTCTCTTATTGAGGCCAAACCCTGATTCTTATTTTCTATGGTGTCTTCAGCAATGCCCTTAGTAGATATTCAAAAACTATTTGTGGGTGAAATAAATACATGGATAAGAAATGTGTGTGTGTGTGTGTGCGTGTATGCGCGCACGCACGATTACACACACACACACCAGGAACACGGGACACCGAGAGAGGAACCGAACGTGCAGTTAAGAACTATGGATGCTCCGGGAGCTCAGATGAGTTGGCAATAACTGAAAGCTGAGTGCACTGAGTTTCTTTCTGGGTGTAGAAATGAGAGCCATTCTGGGCCTTGAACGGTGAGCGGTGGCAGGTTAATAATGATCAGCGCAGAGGAAGAGAGCTGCAGATCAGCGTGAGTCGGACTGGGGATAAAAGCCACCCTTGCAACTGTGTCCTTGGGTGTGCCTGCTGGGTCAGATCCTGAGAGCATTCACTTTTACTCTGCACTTCTTCCCCATCGCTCCTGTGTATGTCACCCACACGGTCGGCCCCGACTCTTGAGTTTTCCTGGAAGCGTTTGCCAGACCTTCACACCTTCACAACCGTGTGTGTGTGTGTGTGTGTGTGTGTGTGTGTGTGTGTGTGTGTGTGTTTCTGGCTGTGGTTTTCTCCCAGACGATGATTGGATGCCTCTGCCCAACTCATCAACTTCATCCCATGTTGAAACCGTTTAAAAATATTTTCTTCATCTAAACGACTTAGGTTTTCTTTGCTCTATTGTTCCTGTCCAGTAACTGTGTTGTTCCTGGAAAGGACAATCGGATAGCACAGAAACATGCTATAAATAAAACGTAATTATTGCCGGCTTCTCTCTGCCTCTCCATGTTACTGAGCACAGCGAGCGGACATCTCCAAGTACATGATGAAGAAGATGTCTGTTGCTAACAGTCCCGGTGGCTTACCTTCCCCCCACCCCCCGCGGAGGCTATGGTGGGGGCACCACGGTCCTGATGGTTCTCTCTGCCCAGGGCATGGGGGCGCCTGGCTCACGAACCGGAGGTGGAAAGTGACCAGCTGTCTGGGGACTTGGTTTTGAATGAAAGGCATTCTTGTACACAGCCTGAGACAAAGACATGGGTGCAGGCTGGCGCCAGTCGAAATATGGAGGCTTTGGACTCATCCCTGCCCCCCTCATTAAGAGAAACCTCTCTGAAAGATGAATCAGTATAATCAACAAATCAGGGCAGCGTTCTAGGCAATTGGTTGCCAAGGCTATTGTGCAGAGTGTGTTAATTAGCAGACGCTTTTATTGCTTCTCCTTTCCTATTGGCTAGGCTTAATATAGTAACACACATGATTATGTAAAACCATTAATGACCATATTCTGGCAATTTTTTCAGCATCAGCAAGTGGAGGAGGAAACGCAGAGATGAAGATCTAACTGTAGTCTCTTCATGCTCCTGGGTCACAGCTGGGGTGCTAGAACAAGCTCACTCAGCTCCCCCTTTGTGAGCAGTCGAGGGAACCCCGTGCCAGACCCGGGCCGGGAGGAGGGGAGAAGCTGTGTGTAGGTCCCAATGTTCCTTGGTACTAGGATCTTAGATAGTAAACCGGACTTAATTCTCTACAGATTTGGTCTGTATCTCCTGGCTTCAAAGAGATATAAAGGTGGGCGCCTGGGTGGCTCAGTGGGTTAAAGCCTCTGTCTTCAGTTCAGGTCATGATCTCAGGGTCCTGGGATTGAGCCCATCGGGCTGTCTGCTCAGCAGGGAGCCTGCTTCTCCCTCTCTCTCTCTCTCTCTGCCTGCCTCTCTGCCTACTTGTGATCTCTCTCTCTCTCTGTCAAATAAATAAATAAATAAATAAATAAAATATTTAAAAAAAAAGAGAGATATAAAGGTAAGGTTCAGCAACACTTCAGAAACAAAGGTACAAGGCAAGTCAGAGGGAGATGTCACTAGGGCTGCGTCCATTCAGCAGTCAATTGGTTTGGGTCTGAAATAAGGTCCCTGGAGGCAAAACCCAGTATCTGTGTAAGCAAGAGCCAGCAAATCTTGGCAGTTAGGTTCAGGAGACACAAATAACTTTTTTTTTTCTTTTGCAAAAGTGATAGCTCATTTATTAGTGCATTGATTTATTTTTTCCCCAAATACTTTTATTTTTTAAGTGTTACAAGATTAATTGTTCACGCACCACACCCAGTGCTCCATGCAGTATGTGCCTTCCTCTATACCCACCTCCAGGCTCACCCAAACCCCCACCCCTTCCCCTCCAAAACCCCCAGTTTGTTGCTCAGAGTCCACAGTCTCTCATGGTTCATCACCCCCTCCGATTTCCCCCCATTCCCCCTTCCTTTCCTTCTCGCCATGTCCTCCATGTTTTTCCTTATGCTCCACACCTAAGTAAGACCATAAGATAATTGACTCTCTCTGCTGGACTTATTTCAGTCCACATAATCTCTCCCAGTCCCATCCATGTTGATACAAAAGTTGGGTATTTATCCTTTCTGATGGGGGCATAATATTCCATTGTATATATGGACCATATCTTCTTTATCTGTTCATCTGTTGAAGGGCATTGTGGTTCTTTCCACAGTTTGGCGATTGTGGCCATTGCTGCTATGAACATTAGGGTCCATGTGGCCCTTCTTTGTACTGCATCTGCTTCTTTGGGGTAAATACCCAGTAGTGAGTGCATTGATTTTAAGCCAAAATGTAAATAATTCTAAGTGTGTGTGGCTTGAGGCAAGGGAAACCTTTTTATTTTAAAATTCCCATCCAGTGACTAATGTCTTCCTTCTTTTGCTCTTGTTTGATGCTTACCCTTTGGCCATGGGTATCGGCCACTTTCCACCAGGGAGAAGAGCAGGCCGATAGCATTCGCCAGGTGTGTGTGGGAGTGAGTGAGCACAATGGCAGTTGCTTTGAATCTACTGACCTTGACCTTGAGCTTGGACTCCCACCCAGGACCCTATCAGTTATCAGGTTCCCTCCCTGCAGGTGATTGCTAGATTCGTGCCAAGCAATGGCAGCATGTGCCCAGCGAAGGCGAGTACGGCAGGTGGTCCTTTCTGACTGTGTCTAATGAGCATGAGGCAAGGAGCTGCTGCTACTCACGGGTGCACCTGGCACCTGCCTTCCAGAAGAACTGAGCGCGGCATTGTTCTCTGATGGGTGGTGGATGCAGATGGCAGCTTCCGAAGACCCCAGCACCTGAATCAGCCCTGTTTTATGTTTGGAATGCCTGGTGCCAAGACCTCCCCATTGGCCGTTGAGGTGGCACAGGCCAATCGAGGTCTGACCCACAGGCGTCAGGCTGGGACACAAAGGAGGACAAGGAGAGATTTTGGCTTTCTGTAACTCACGCCAGAAAATTCTGCTTGCCTCAGACTTGTAAGAAGACTTAGAGGCTATTTTAAGGGGTTCAACTGAGCCTAGTGAGTCCAAATTGGATAACTGGACCCACAGCTGTTATTCCTGAATAAGCTTCCTCTCACAGAATTAGCTCCCCCTCACGCTGGGCTCTGAGAACATCCGAGATTTGGTTTGTCAAGATTGAGACCCTTTCTCTGCCCCAGGAGTGAGAAGCATAACCCCAAAGGCAATCCGAGCAAATGGGTCCAGTGATGGATCCTGCATCATTCAAGGGCACTGAGCACCACCATCCACCTGGCTCTGAGCTCTGGGAGCACCCTCGTGTGGCACTGAGAACAGAGAAGGCATGAGACTATGGATGAGGATGACCAGTGCTGTGACTGTTTCAAGGAGTTCAGAGGGAGAGCCATTAATCCAAGCTTGCCTTGAAAAATGGCTTCCCAAAACACCTGACCTGTGAGCTAGGGCTGGAAGGAGAGAGCCAGCTGGAGGGGAGGCATGTGGGACAGGGGGAGAAGGGGGTGCATGTAGACTTAGAGGACCTGAGCCCACCATCTGCCAAGAACATGCTAAGACCTTTCCCTCTCTGGTCCCATTGCCTCTCTCTGGAGGCTGATGGCTTGAAGAGTTTAGAGCATCAAAGGTGTGTATCAGGTGGGCTTTAGGACACACTTTTCTAATAAGGTGAGATCTCTTTCGTCTTGTAATTCTACTGTCTTTTGCAACCTTGAGTATTTCTGCATCTCAGAAATAAATGCCACAGCCCTGTTCTTCCATGCAGGTAAATCTGGGATCCAGGATAATTCAGAAGACTGCTTTGGGCTTTTGGATATGTCTGATTGGGGGGGGAAGTATAGAGAAAAGAATGTTTCCAAAGACTTTTCCCACTGTGCTCATCATCTGTAAAATGGGCTTAGGAATACCCCGCCTCTCTTTTTCATAAATAGTAATGAGATGAAAATGAAATAAGCTTCCTCAAAGTGTTTTGAGAGGTGATAAAAAAATAAAATATTTAAATTTTTAATTTATTTATCACTAATTTTATTTATTATTAATTACACTTTTAAGGAGAGCCAGATGATTCTTATTTACTATAGCATCTTAATTAAACACCGGTTACCTGGTAATCTGAAGGTGTTCTTGTTCACTTTACCTGATTGGTCAGGATTAATGGCCGGGAAAGATATTGCACGTGTTTCTAGATTTAAATAAAAGCTGAGTATTGTTGGGTGAGTAAATCATGGTATTTATGTTCAACCACATTCTCGGTGTCCATGTTTTTCTTGGAATTCACTTAGTAAATTTCCATCTTCCTGGCTGTCAGTCAGTTTCCAAGCAGACTAATTGGAAGGGGCTGCATTATGATATTGCTTGCAGAATGTTTCATTTGGAAGATTGTTTTTCACAAGTTGGAAAATTCGGAATTCCAAGTTGTAAGTGTGCAGAAATGAGAGGCCTTATACGTTATACGCATTGTTTTAGGTAACAAAATTTTGAAACAGTGGAAACATTTGTAAATAACAGTTTTTCAAAGGTTCTCATGATCACGCAAGTTTCTTCTCTTGAAAATTATCTTTTTCTCACTCATTTCTCCTGAAAAATCACCTTTACAGTGAAGGGACCTTAACTGCATTTGTTTCGTTAAGAGTGGTTTTGTGGAGACATTTTGTTCGTTCAACATTTGAAATACTTGTGTCTTTATAGAAGAAAAAATGTGTAACTCATGTACAGAGCATCAATTCATATATAAAATATTCAGCAAGGCTTCATTTTTTATAGTTTGGGAATATTATCTCTATATAAAAGTTCCATTTCTTCTTCCTGTGCCCTAATGCGTCATAAGGTTTATGCACACCCTACTTTATTTTTTTTAACTTTTTAAAAGGATTTATTTATTTATTTTAGAGAGAGTGAGCAGGAGCATAAACAGGGGGAGGGGAAGAGGGGCAGGGAAAGAGAGAGAGAGAGAATCCTCAGGCAGACTTTGCACTGAGCAAGCAGCCTGACGTGGGACTTGATTCCAGGACCCCAATATCGTGACCTGAGCTGGAACCAAGAGTGGGATACTCAACCAACTAAGCCGTCCTGGCGTCGCACACACCCTACTTAGAGCCACTGCTGTAAGAGTTGCGAAAAGGACAATTTGTTCTACCGGTTAAGAAGCCAGGAAATTGCTACTGACAAGGCACCATGAAGTAGAAAGCTTTGGGTCCTGTCTTCTATTGACTAAAGTATGTCAGAGAAGACGATGGGTCCTCAACCTCCCTTCTCCAACCTGCGTTTATTCCACCGGTCACTGAAACACCCCAACTCCAGTCCACAGTGAGGTCCCTTCCTTCTTACCCGTCTACAACTCTCACCCCTGCCAAGCCCTATGTGGGTTCTCAAGATCTCAGTGCTTTCCACAAGTCATCAGATTCGTGAGACTACACTTAAAATTCATTAATAATTAGGAGCAGAAGGCATACAGTTTTGGGAGTCCGAGTTTCCTCAGCTGTAAAGAGGCTTCGACTATATTTCAGAGATCCCTTCTAAGGATTTAAAAATCTTTCTAAATTTTCAGACTCTCCCTGAGCAAAGATGTAGCAATTCATAGTTAATTTGAATGCTTCCACTAGCTCCCCTATATTCTCATAGAAATATTTTTTACTGCATTGTAAGTTAGCCTATGTTATAATGATTTGCTGAAAATATTTATTAAAGAGTATAGGGAACCTTCGGTCTTTTTTCCACTGAGTACTTTCAATTCCTTCCATTCATTCTCAGATTTGAAACGGGATTAATCTGTGTTTCATGTGTTGCATGTCGTTTAGATAAATCCAAACCCATTTCTATTGACCTTGCTTACCATTTATATGACATTTAATATTTACAAATTGGCATTGCAATTATTTGAATGCACAGAATTATAACAGCTGCTGGCATAAATATCTCCTTAAGTTTTGGCAGAAAAAGAATATAAAAATAATGGCATGCCAGTAACAATTTACCTTGCCTTAGAATCATATTTAGAGGTGGGTGCATTTGTTATAGATACTATCAGTTGTATTGACAGAAAAGGAAGTATGCTTCTGGGGCGCCTGGGTGGCTCAGTTGGTTGAGTGGCTGCCTTCGGCTCAGGTCATGATCCTTGAGTTCCAGGATCGAGTTCCACATCGGGCTCCCAGCTCCACGGGGAGTCTGCTTCTTCCTATAACCTTCTCTCCTCTCATGCTCTCTCTCACTTTCTCTGTCTCTCAAATAAATAAATAAAATCTTTTAAAAAAAAAAGGAAGTATGCTTCTGGGAAACAACAAAAAAATATTATTTATTGGGAGTCTGTTGCCAGGTACCATAGCAGGATCATGAACATGTTTGTTCATTCAGTAGGTTGGGGACTTGGAGTATTCAGGCCAGTGGAGGTGCCATTTTTCCTTGGTGTGAGTTTTAGCACTGACCTGAGGACTCGGGCCTTCTAGGTAGACTTGAACTTCTCCAAGTGAAACTTTAAACCCACCTCCATGGGTGGTCTTCCAAGATGCTGATAATTCAGGATGAGGTCAGAGGACCCCTGATGCTTTGGCTGAAACCATAGAAATCAGGAGACGATTTAGCTCCTTGAGCGTGCATGGCTGTGATCAGACCGTACCACTGACCTTTTGTTTTAGCACAGAAATCCCTACATCTAGGGAAACACTTCAGTCCCAGGCAGACTGGGATGGTTGATCATGCCAAGTCTAAATGAGCTTTGGGGAATAAGAGGTGAATATGGATTTTCTTCAACAGCTAGCTGATTCTATGAAACCAGCTTAGACTTCACGGGGTCCCGCATTAATTGTGAGTCTCTTGCAAACAACTTCACTTCTCTTCATGCCACCATTGTATATACTCAGCAAAGCCTCAGCCACCATTGAGGCCAACAACTGCACACTTGTACCTGAGTACCTGCAGATAGCTGGAGACAATCACGGTACCTTCCTCACTCCTCTTCAGAAGTCTATTGCACCGTCTCCTCTATCTCCCCCTACCAACACCCATTTTCACTGCATCATCAATTAATGACTGATTAATAATTCATTGATGAGGGGTGCCTGGTTGACTCAGTAGAGCACGCAAGTCTTGATCTCGGGTTTTTGACTTGGAGCCTCATAATGGGTATAAAGATTACTTAAAAATGAAATATTTTAAAAAAGAATTCGGTGAAGAAAACTAGCTGCCAATAATAATCTCATCTTCTCCCCCGCCAGTCCAACTATCTACCTGGCTCTGTTTTGTAACTCTGCCTTCTCTCTTGCTACAGGGCAAAATGCAACTTTCCTAATGACGAGTTGACGTTTATACATTTGCTCTGATTCTGTCCTTTCTCTCCGAGTCAAGAAGTCTCCTCTTACAATTTTTCATTTCTCTATCTCATCATTTTCTCCCTTTCTACTGGCTGTTCACCATTCAAACACTAATAACGATGTAAGCAAACAGTTCTTTGGCCTCGCTCGCCCCTTGAGCTACACCTGTTTCACTCAGGGAGAAACAATTCCCGCTACAAACTGTAATCTTTCCATCTCTCAACTCACCCTTTTGGCCTCATCCCCCAAGAGTTCCCCATGAGCCTGTTGAAACAGCTCTCACTACGATTGCCAGTGACTTCCCTGTTGCCAAATCCAGAAGCCAATTTTCCCCCATATCTTATTTGACCTCTCGGTAATACTTGACACAGTTGTGCCTCTTATCCTTTTGAAACACCTTTTTTGGCCTGTTTTCTCAACAGCAAAACCTTTTGGATTTCTCCCTACCTTGATGCTGCCCCTTCTCACCTTTGCTGACTTTCCTTTTGAGGGATTTTTACGTAACCCCTGCCATGCTCCAAAGTTCATTACTGGCCCATCTTCTCAATACTCTTGTCCTATGGGATCCTACTTTGACCTGAGCCACTTAATAGCTCCCATAGGCAGATGCCTCCAAATATGTATTTGGTAGCCTCGGTCACCAGCTAATTAAGAAAAAATTCCAATCAGGTGTCAAACAAAAACTTCAAGACTTACAATTAAAAAGATACGTTTTCGGGACGCCTGGGCGGCTCAGTTGGTTGGGCAGCTGCCTTTGGCTCAGATCATGAT
Source organism: Nasua narica (assembly GCA_028533885.1). NCBI lineage: Eukaryota > Metazoa > Chordata > Mammalia > Carnivora > Procyonidae > Nasua > Nasua narica. Next base: position 55,414,019 of record CM052814.1, on the reverse strand, counting down.
CCCAGGGTCCTGCGATCGAGTCCCGCATCGGGCTCCTTGCTCGGCGGGGAGCCTGCTTCTCCCTCTGCCTGCTCTGCCTGCCTCTCCCCCTGCTTGTGCTCTCTCTCTCTCTCTGACAAATGAATAAATGTAAAAAAATTAAAAAAGTAAAAGATACGTTTTCACTGTGTTTCCTATAAGGTAGATCCTCTCAGTAAACGGCAACCTCATCCACCCAGTAGCTCCAGCTAAAAACCTACAAATAAACCACGATCCCATCCTTTACTATTGTTTAATTCATAAACAAGGTCACTTCTGTCCCCCCAAACTAGTCTGACTCCAACTGCTCACCATCTCAAACACCTCAGCCCAACTGCAGATCACCATTATCTACTGCCAGGCTGATTCTAAGAGCCCCTACCTCCATTTTTTATTCCCACTCCTGACCCCTTTATAGTCCAATCTCCACACGTCTCTCTGAATGATAGATGGGTTTTTTTTTTAATGTTAATTAAATGAAACTGAGGTTGTATTCCCCCTTTTAAAAACCTTCAGGGGCTCCCCCATCGCAGTAAGAATAAAATCCAGACTCCTTTATCACAAGAAGGTAAGTCTCTGTGACTGCTCTCTTCCTCTTCTGCTAAACCACCTGAGCCACACCTCCTTTCTTTTGGGCCTTTGAACACATCACGCTCATACCTATCTCCGGGCTTCTGTGGTCCTTCCAAGTGGAACTCCCTATTCCCAAATTGGAGTGTGTTTACCTTCTTAAGACTGGTGTAGGTCTCAGCCCAAATACTGCTATTTGAGAGAGGACGTTTTGGGCCCCTTCCTCTGTCATTGTGGTTTTAATTTATATTTCTTTGAAGAGCACTGGTGTTAAGCATCTCTCTGTGTGCTTGTATATTTATATATTTATTTATTTATTTTCTCTAGCGAAGGGTCTGTTCTGGTTTTTTCCATTCAGGGATTAATCACATTACTGAGTTGTCAAGCTTTTTTATATAGTCTTGAAACAGATTTTTGTTAGATATATGTATTGCAAATATTTTCTCAGTCTGTGGCTTACTTTTTCATTTTCTTAGAGTGATTTTCAAAGAGGGGAAGTTGTTTATTTTGATGAGTTGCAATCAATCATTTTTAAAGGATCACTTGGGCTTTTTCCACCTTTATTGAGATATAAGTGACAAATCATATGTTATAATAACATTAAGTTATAGTGTAAGCTTAAGGTCTACAATATGTTGATTTGATACACTTATAAATTGCAAGATGTAATTGTAGCACTGTACCACTGTAGCATTAGCTAATGCCTGCGTTATGTCAAAAAATGATCATTTCTTTTTGTGGTGAAGACATTAAAGATCTGTTCTCTTAGAAACCTTCAAATATATAATACGGTACTATTAACTGTAAATACTAAGCTATACATAAGGTCCTCAGAATTTATTCTTATAACTGGAAGTTTTTACTCTTTGACCAATATCTCTCCTTTCCCCTACCCTCCAGTCCCCAGTGGCTACAATTCCAGCCTGTTTCTATTAGTTTGATTTTAAAAATTCCACATATAAGTGATACCATACAGTAAATCTCTTTCTCTGACTTTTTAACCTAACAGAATGCCCTTGAGACCCATCTGTGTAGTTGCAAATGGCAGGATTTCCTTCTTTCTTGAAGCTGAATAAAATTCCATTAGATAGATAGATGATAGAAGATAGATAGATAGATAGATAGATAGATAGATAGATATCCCACATCTTGTATGTTCCCCTTTGTGGCATGTCACCATAGTGTTTAGAGACAACCTGTGAAAAAATTCTCATAGTACTTCTTGGGTGAAACGTGACTGACCCGGAAGATAATTGTTTAGAGCATGGAGAGTGCATGGTGTGTGGTAGGTTTCTGGAGTCACTGTCCGCAGAACTTCTTGTGATCCCCCGTTAACCTTATCTCTTCATAGCATACAATTCACATGCAGTTATTTTTTCAGCTCATCAGAGAGTTCTATAAACTTCTTGTCCTATGTCTTTCCAGAATTGGTGAATTCCACCTCTTTCCCAAGGGTCCATGATTTAAGCTCTGCCATGAGGGAAGGAGACTGCAATAAAAAAAAAAAAAAAAAAAAAAAACTCGGGCCCCTGGGTGG